>VZQC01000085.1:288228-343228 GCA_009823505.1 Rhizomys pruinosus | reverse complement strand
ATATATATATATATATATTGAATACAAGTTAGAGAGAACAACACAACAAAAGAACTGGGAAAAAACTCTGGAAAGACTCAAAAAAAGATGCAAGACATATATGACAGAGTGCAGAGACTCAGGTGGGATGGGGGGGAATCGAAAGGGAAGAGACTCTAAATTCGATTGAGTTGATTTATGATTTATGGAAAAACTTTAATAACAATAAAAATAAATTAACAAAAATGATCATAGTCAAACAAAACAAAAAAAACACAAAATTACAAAGTCTGGAAATAAAGTTTAGGTTAATTTCAAAACACATTTAGGGATTCACATTTTAGAAGTAAATTTGTGTGCAAGTAAAAAGAAATATAACTTTACATTCATAATGTAAATAACAAATTGATGAATACTTTAAAATAGATATCTTTCACTTCTCATAAATATTAGAATTACAGAAATTAGAGACAAAAATTTCAAGCTATATCTATAGTAATATCAGTCAATGTGGTATTATTTTTACTAACAAATACCCACCTTGACTTACATACAAAGATTTGGTGCTATGATCCATAAATGAGGTACACAATGCATCTCTTTTCTTTCTTTCTGAGACTGTGATAACCTCACTTAGCATAACAGCTTATAGCTCTATCCATTTGCCTGCAAAATTCATGATGTCGTCTTCCTTTATTGCTGGAAAGAACTTCAGTATCCATCCATAAGTTAGCTCCTGGTATTACTTCACATTATAAACTCATGTATAAAGGGATTAGTGCTACCATCCACAAATGAAGGAGAGTTCCATCCATTTACCTGCAAATTTCATCATTTCATCTTTTCTTACTGCTGAGTAGGACTCCATTGTGTAAATGGACCACATTTTCTTTATCCATTCATCAGTTGAAGCACATTTGGGTTGTTTTCATTTCTTAGTTATTATAAAGAGAGCAGCAACAGATATGGATGTACAGTAGCAGTACAGTATGAGTCCTTTTGTATATGCCAAGGAGTGGTATATCTGAATCATATGGTAGATTCATTTTTAGTTTTGAGAGCTCTCCACACTGCCTTCTATAGTGGCTCCACTAGTTTTCATTCCCACCAACAGTGAATGAGTGTTTCCTATTCTCCAGGTTCTCAACAGGATTTAGTCTCCTTATTTCTCTTGATCTTAGTCTGCCTGGCTGTAGACCTAACAGAGAGGTCTCAAAGGAAAAAGTATAAGTTGATAAGAAACACATTATAATTCTTCAACATCCTTAGTAATAGAGAAATGCAGATTAAAAACATTTTAAGATCCTATCGTACCCATGAAGATCATCCTTGGGTGACTTCAAGGCTGGCTTTGTATATATAAGACTATTTACAAAAAAATCCACAAATTTATACTTTTTGAAAACATCCATATTTTATTTATTTAATTTTTATTTATTTCTTATGTGCACGAATGCACTGTCTGTATGTAGGCTTGTACACCTGTATTGTGCAATGTCTTGGAGGTCAGAAGAAGGTGTCAGATTCCCCTGGAACTGGAGTCAAAGATGGTTCTCAGCCACCAGGTAGATGCTGGGGATCGAACCTGGGTCCTCTTCAAGAGCAGTCAGCGCTCTTAACTGCTAGGCCATCTCTCCAGCCCCTAAAACCTCCATATTTTATTTTATTTTAAAGGTTTTATTTTTTTATTTTTTAAGTATTTTTTAAATTTATTTATTTTTGTATGTGTACGAATGTACTGTCTGCATGTAGGTTTGTGCACCTGTGTCATGCAATGCCACGGAGGTCAGAAGAGGGTGTCGGATTCCCCTGGAACTGGAGTTAAAGACGGTTCTCAGCCTCCATGTGGGTGCTGTGATCGAACCTGGATCCTCTGCAAGGGCAGTCAGTGCTCTTAACCACTAGGTCATCTCTCCAGCCCCAAACCTCCATATTTTAAAGAGACACTTTATTATTTTTCACCTATGTAGTGTGTGTGTGTGTGTGTGTGTGTGTGTGTGTGTGTGTATGCAATGCTCTGTGAGGGGAGGTCAGAGGACATGTTCTGGGAGTTGGTGCTCTTCTTCCCCTGTGTGGAACCCAGAGATCTAATGCTGGTCGTCAGTCTTGGTGAGAAGAACTTTATTGCTGAACCACCTTGAGAGCTTGAACATTTTAATTATGGAAACAACAAAAGGATTGAAACACACACACATATACATATCATACATGCACATATACACACATAGACATATACACACAATCATATATGTCAACACACACATAAACACACTTCTCCAGGCAGAACTTTAGTTTGAAGTCTCCATTGGCAGATCCAGAATTAGAACATGAAAATCCTGATTCCTGAAAAATTCAGTTCCTAATATGCAAAAATATACATGTATTTTCTTTTTTTTTCTTTTTTTATTAATTTTATTTATTTCTGTATGTGTATGAATGTACTGTCTGCATGCAAGTCTGTGCACCCATGTAGTGCAATGCCGCGGAGTTCAGAAGAGGGTCTCGGATTCCCCTGGAACTTGAGTTCTCCTGGAATTGGAGCTTCAGGAGGTTCTCAGCCGCCATGTGGGTGCTGGGGATTGAACTCGGGTCCTCTGTAAGAGCGGTCGGCGCTCTTAACCACTAGGCCATCTCTCCAGCCCCGTATTTTCATTAGAGAAAAAAATTCTTCCTTTAGCAAAAGGATTCACAGCTCTCTGGTTGAAACATGGCTGATGAACCAGTCTGGAAACATATTGCTTCTCAGATCCTGCTTTCTTATTCATTGGTCATGTGACCTTGAACTTGTTATTTAAAATTTCTATAACTCAGTTTGTTCTAATGGTGATGTGATTATAAAAATAATAGCACTTTCTTGATGATGTCTATGAGTTAAGTTAGCTAATTTTGTGACTTAATTAGATCCATGACTGGCACATATTAAATGTCATATAGATAGTTTTTGAATGAATAAATTTTATATAAATGCACTGTCTGAGCCACCATTGTACTGAAAATCTGGGATGAATAAGCTTATCCTTAGTTAAACAGCCTTGGATTTCCCACAAGACCCAGGAAAAAGATGTCAATCTATCACCCTTTGTCAACTGGTGAAAATTTGCAGTGTGAGAGAAACATGTCATGAGGAACTTTTGCAGCATGGCTTAAAGTTTTTATCTTTGCTGAGCTATAGTTGGGTTGTTCAGAGACAGTGTTGGACTATCAGAATGTAATTACTTTGGCTACTCCAAAGGGAATATAACAGAACAAGTGGAAGGAAGAATATTAAGGCACCTCTCAATTCTCTCCAACAAAGCTTCCTAATTCAACAGAAAGTAACTCAGAAAGACACAACTGGCCAAATTAAAGAGAATAAAACATTGCAGGGAACTTTTCCTTGTATAGGAGACCTCTGTCACCCAGAGATGACCACTGCAGAAGAGGGGTTGGAAAGAATGTAATAACCAGAGGTAGTTAATAACTATAAGAAATAGTTTCCCAGACATCTGGGAAATTACTCAAATGAACTTACAGCAATGGTAACAGTATGCACAAGATCTATACAAGCTCAAGCCAGTCAAAAACCCAGCATAGAAGAGAGCAAGTTGGTAAAAAGCCCCAATATTTTTCTGAGGAACTTGTAACTGCTGGAAGAGGGAATCTTAGTTTTCTTTAAGGTGTGAATTTAGATAAGATGCAGCTACCCAGGCTCCAGTGCATGGATGCATGCTGAAGGACATTTGGGGACACAAACTTGGCTTTATAGGCCTTAGTATATATGACAGACTGCATGAAATCAGGGAGGTAGCTGATATAGGTGCAGATAGGGTGCATAGTCTAAGTAAGATAAAATATATTGTATGAAATTTGCAAAAATTCAGTTAAAAACTACTATTGGAAAAGAAAATAGTAGAAATTTAATATAATTCTCAACATTGAAAATTCTCAGGCAGCATGTGATTTTAATACTAGGTTATCACATCAGTTTGGGGGTTTTTGATATGATGTTTTGAGACTGGTCCTATACGGTGCTTTAATTATTGTCACCTTTTTACATACTTCGCATTTTAAAAAGAAGAATTGAAAAGTGAAGCAAAACAGCCATCATAGTGTTTTTCAGAGTCATGGTCTTTAATCAGGTCTTTAACATTCATTGGGAATAAAAAGCCAGTTTCCCTTGGAGGAGGAATTCGGCTCTGAAAAGATTGTTTCTACTCTCTTTGTTTATGATGATTTGTGAGCTCTCAAGTGCAGAAATAATTTTGTTGTTTACATTAATCTATGGTGGCAGTATTAACTTCACATCACACATAAATATAATTATTGATCATTACCAGCTGTAATTCAGTGTTAGAATTACAGATTTACATAATTGTGCTATTAAGTATAAACTTGAACTCCATATCTTGGGTCACAAATAACTGGAGGCAGTAGAAACACAAAACTCTGATTATATGTCATTCATATTTTAATATACGCTGTTGCGATTTTGATCAGTGTTAATGTAAATATTTTTATGTACTTTACAGCAATGAGATGCTAATGGGTTGAAATTACAGCAATATTGATCTAGCTAATAAAATGTAATGCATTAGTAGGGGAAGATATTTGTTATATGTTTCAACTATTACTATAGATCATTTGCCTAAGAAACATAAAATGAGCCAAACACTAAGCCTCTTTCCATTCACAGTCATGGGTATTCTGTGCTGATTCACTCATACTAATCTAAGTTTAAAAAGTGAAAATTCACTTTTTAAAGCATGCAAATATTCTCTCAAGATAGGTTTAGTGCATGAACAGTACTCTATTGTATTTCATCAAAAAGGAAAATTTGTTTAGAAATATCCTTTAAGAAACCACAAATCTCTGTTTGGTGTCAATAAGTATATTATTTGTAACTTGTTTAGTAAAACCTATTTTTTTCAAATATGCTTTATTACTTTTATTTTATGTGTGAGTGTGTATTGCAAGTCTACATGTGAGGTATCCATGTTGTTCAGTGCCTAGGGAGGTCAGAAGAGGGCTTTGCATACCCTGGAACTGGAGTTGTGGATGGTCACTAGCTGTCGTGTAGGTGATGGGACTCAAACCTGGGTCCACTGCAAGAGCAGCCAGTGCTCTTAACTACTGAGCCATCTCTCCAGCTACAAAACTATGTAAGTAGGTGCACCCAATTCCTGAAGAGGTCAGAAGAGGGTATTGGTCCCTTGGTACTGGAGTTACAAATAGTTGTTAGCTGCCAGGTGGGTGTTCTGCAAGAGCAGCTTAACCACTGAACCATCTCCCCCACCCCTTGATTGAATTTTATAAAACTCACATTTTATAAGTCAGAATTGGTAAATGCAATTTTGTTTCATCCACTCCAAGTACATATGTGTCTATTAATCTCTATGGAACTATCCATATTTTAACAATAAATATGTCAATTTAGGCATATTAACTTTTTTTTATATTATATATATTATCATATAATATATATATTCTATATCTATCTAACTTGTATTCAATATATATATTGAATATATATATTGAATCTTTTATATATATATTCAATATATATATATTCAATATATATATACTGAATATTTATATATATAATTCAATATATATATTAATATATTATATGAATATACAAGATTCAGCTTATTATATATATATATATTGAATACAAAAATACAAGAATATATCTATATATAATATTGATACAAGTTAGAGTGAGAACAACACAACAAAGAAATGGGAAAAAAACTCTGAAAGACTCAAAAAAAAGATGCAAGACATATATGACAGAGTGAAGAGACTCAGGTGGGATGGGGGGCGTGGAAAGGGAAGAGACTCTAAATTCGATTGAGTTGATTTATGATTTATGGAAAAACTTTAATACATAAAAATAAATTAACAAAAATGATTCATAGTCAAACAAACAACAAAAAACACAAAATTACAAAGTCTGGAAATAAAGTTTAGGTTAATTCTATAACCCATTTAGGGATTCACATTTTAGAAGTAAATTTGTGTGCAAGTAAAAAGAAATATAAACTTTTACCTTCATAATGTAAATAACAAATTGATGAATACTTTAAAATAGATATCTTTCACTTCTCATAAATATTAGAATTACAGAAATTAGAGACAAAAAATTTCAAAGTATATCTATAGTACTATCAGTCACTGTGGTATTATTTTTACTTAACAAATTACCCACCTTAACTTACATACACAACGATTTGGTGCTATGATCCATAAATGAGGTACACAATGCATCTCTTTTCTTTCTTTCTGAGACTGTGATAACCTCACTTAGCATAACAGCTTATAGCTTATCCATTTGCCTGCAAACTTCATGATGTGTCTTCCTTTATTGCTGGAAAGAACTTCAGTATCCATCCATAAGTTAGCTCCTGGTATTACTTCACATTATAAACTCATGTATAAAGGGATTAGTGCTACCATCCACAAATGAAGGAGCGTTCCATCCATTTACCTGCAAATTCATCATTTCACTTTTCTTACTGCTGAGTAGGGACTCCATTGTGTAAATGGACCACATTTTCTTTATCACTTGATCAGTTTGAGCACATTTGGGTGTTTTCATTTCTTTAGTTAATTATTAAAGAGAGCAGCAACAGATATGGATGTACAGTAGCAGTACAGTATGAGTCCTTTTGTATATGCCAAGGAGTGGTATATCTGAATCATATGGTTAGATTCATTTTTAGTTTGCGAGCTCTCACACTGCTTCTATAGTGGCTCACTAGTTTTCTTCCCACCAACAAGTGAACTGAGTGTTTTCCTTTCTCCCGGTTCTCAACAGTATTTTAGTCTCCTTTTCTCTTGATCTTAGTCTGCCTGGCTGTAGACCTAACAGAGAGGTCTCAAAGGAAAAAGTATAAGTTGATAAGAAACACATTATAATTCTTCAACATCCTTAGTAATAGAGAAATGCAGATAAAACATTTTAAGATCCTTAGCGTACCCAGAAGATCATCCTTGGGGGTGACTTCAACGGCTGTGCTTTGTGATAGAGAAGACTAGTGACAAAAACATCCACAAATTATACTTTTTGGAAAAACATCCATATTTTTATTATTAAATTTTTTTTATTTCTTATGGCACGGATGCACTGTCTGATGTAGGGCTTGTAACCATGTAGTGCAATATCTGGGGTTTCAGAAGAGGGCGTCAGATTGTCAGATTCCCCGGGCACGGACGTCAAAGATGGTTCTCAAGCCACCAGGTAGAGCTGGGGATCGAACCTTGGGTTCTCTTCAAGAGCAGTCAGCGCTCTTAACTGGCTAGGCCATCTCTCCAGCCCCTAAACCTACATATTTTATTTATCTTTAAAGGTTTTATTTTTATTTTTTACGTATTTTTAAATTATTTATTTTTTGTATGTGTACGCATGTACTGTCTGCATTGTAGGTTTGTGCCACCTGTGTCATGCAATGCACGCGAGGTCAGAAGAGGGTTGATCGGATTCCCCCTGGAACGCCTGGAATTGGAGTTGCAGGACGGTTCTCCGCCTCCAATGTGGGTGCTGTGATCCGAAACCCGGGTCCTCTGCAAGGGCAGTCAGTGCTCTTAACCAGCTAAGGTCCATCTCTCCAGCCCCAAACCTCCATATTTTAAAGAGACACTTTATTATTTTTCACCTATGTAGTGTGTGTGTGTGTGTGTGTGTGTGTGTGTGTGTGTATGCAATGCTCTGTGAGGGGAGGTCAGAGGACATGTTCTGGGAGTTGGTGCTCTTCTTCCCCTGTGTGAACCCAGAGGTCTAATGGTGGTCGTCAGTCTGGTGAGAAGAACTTTATTGCTGAACCACCTTGAGAGCTTGAACATTTTAATTATGGAAACAACAAAAGGATTGAAACACACACACTATACATAATCATACATGCACCTATACACACATAGGACATATACAACACAATCATATATGTCTAACACACACATAAACACACTTCTCCAGGCAGAACTTTAGTTTGAAGTCTCCATTGGCAGATCCAGAATTAGAACATGAAAATCCTGATTCCTGAAAAAATCAGTTTTAATATGCCAAAAATATACAGTATTTTCTTTTTTTTCTTTTTTATAATGTTATTTATTTCATTATTATGTGTATGAATGTATGTCTGATGGCAAAGTCTGCGACCCGTGTTGCCATGCGCGGAGTCAGAAGACGGTCTGTGATTCCCCTGGAACCTTGGATTCTCCTGGAATTGGCAGGCTCAAGACGGTATCTAGCCGCATGTGGGCGTGCTGGGGATTAGACTCCGGGTCCTCTGTAAGAGCGGTCGGCGCTCTAACCACTAGGCCATCTCTAAAGCCCCTATTTTCATTAGAGAAAAAAATTCTTCCTTTAGCAAAAGGATTCACAGCTCTCTGGTTGAAACATGGCTGATGAACCAGTCTGGAAACATATTGCTTCTCAGATCCTGCTTTCTTATTCATTGGTCATGTGACCTTGAACTTGTTATTTAAAATTTCTATAACTCAGTTTGTTCTAATGGTGATGTGATTATAAAAATAATAGCACTTTCTTGATGATGTCTATGAGTTAAGTTAGCTAATTTTGTGACTTAATTAGATCCATGACTGGCACATATTAAATGTCATAGCACCCGTGTCGTGCGATGCCGCGGAGGTCAGAAGACGGTCTCGGATTCCCCTGGAACTGGAGTTCTCCTGGAACCGGAGTCACAGACGGTTCTTAGCCGCCATGTGGGTGCTGGGGATCGAACCCGGGTCCTCTGCAAGAGCGGTCGTCGCTCTTAACCGCTAGGCCATCCCTCCAGCCCCAGGAGTTTCAGACGGTTCTTAGCCGCCATGTGGGTGCTGGGGATCGAACCGGCGTCCTCTGTAAGAGCGGTCGGCGCTCCTAACCGCTAGGCTATCTCTCCAGCCCCACATATTAACTTTTATAAGTATTTTTTTTTCTGAAAGTAAACACAATATAAAAGTAAAGGCAATTAAACTCCTAAACCAATTATCGAAATATGCCAAAGATAAAAATAGAAAATAAAAATTGAGTTTTTGTATATCACTCTCATCTACAAGTCTTCTGCAGTAACACTATGTTTAATTATGACTTTTAGTTGTATACATGGTCCTATAAAATGAGCATTATTTTTATTTTGCTTTTTAAATCTTCATTAATATGTTGATAGAAGACACAATACACATTTAATCCCTTCTTTTTGATGCTCAAGGAGGATTTTATTAGTGTTCAAGAGAAAAGGATAGTACAGGTTAGCTGCAAATCTCAGAAGTCCCAGAAGACAAGTTGGAGAAAATGCCAAACTTTTCAAGTTAGCATGGATTAGAAATATAGGCAGCTTATTGAAAAAGGAAAAGAACACAGATTTCCCACCTCCTTCACCAGCCATTCCTTGCCTGCAGCTCTTTATCTAGGAGTGGGGCATTGTAAAATTTCCCCTGTCAGCATCGATATGTCAACTGGTATTGTAATTATGCAGGTCTTCATTAAGCAACCATATTGTTGAGATTTCATGAGTGCAGCTTCCCTTTCATGTCTAGAGAGCACTGTCTTTCATTAGACAACATGGTCTTTTGACTCTTACAATGTTTTTGCCCTATCTTTGATGATAATATATGTAGAGGTTGTATTATAGATGAATGAATTGAACCTGGGTTC
Organism: Rhizomys pruinosus; assembly: GCA_009823505.1. Taxonomy (NCBI): domain Eukaryota; kingdom Metazoa; phylum Chordata; class Mammalia; order Rodentia; family Spalacidae; genus Rhizomys; species Rhizomys pruinosus. Next base: position 333,612 of record VZQC01000085.1, on the reverse strand, counting down.
TTTTTCTCTGCATTTTGACCAGTTGTGGACTTCTGTAGTAGCCCCGTCTGTTAACAAAAGAGACTTCTTTGAAGAACAGTAAGAGTTACACTTCTCTGTGAATACAACTAGGATACAATTAGATATTAGATTAGCTTAGGTCAAGGAGAGTAGTAGGTTTTCCTCTAGGGTCTATGAATTCTCCAGTCAAGGGTAGTTGCTTATGTTTACAATACCAGGCATGAGTTCCCTCATCTTAGTGGGCCTTGAATCCAATCACGCTTCTATTGGTTACTCTCAAGATAAAAGTGTCACTTTTGCCCCAATAGGAATATTTTACAAGGCTCATCATTGCAATTCCTAAACTTGACAGCTGGGTAGGATTATTGATTGCCTCTCTTCCTTGCAAGCTTACATAGCATCTTCAAATACTATGAGACCTAGTTTTCAGGAAAGTTTCCAGGTCAATACCAATTCTGTTCTTCCAAGTCCTGTGTCCAGAGTGGGTGGTGTCTTCAACAACTGGGTCTTACTTTCAAGTTCTTGGAGGCAACCAAGGGCTATGGTATTAACCCAAATTGTTTTGGAATATTTTGGATTCTCCTGACCAACAACCCAAAAGAAGATTTTCCATTCTAGGTACTGGGGTATTTTTTAGACAGTCTATGGATCCTGAGAAGACCAGTATCACTACATTTGATATGATTCTATATGTGTCTATACACCCCTAATAGATGATCTTCTCCCAAGTGGTCAGTTTTGAACACATGTTTATATGAGCAACACTAAATGGACCCAATAGGCTCTATATGTACATATTATATATATATATGTTATATATGTACATATTATATATATATATTATATATATATATATATATATATATATATATATATATATGTGTGTGTGTGTGTGTGTGTGTGTCATGAAACTAAAAAGTGGAGAGGGGAAAGGGAGGTGTAGTAGCTAGATGAGGGAGGGGTGGGTATGATTTAAATTCATTGTACACATGTATGAAATTATGAAAAAGTAAAGCATTTACTTTTTAATAACGATTTTATTGATGTTTTATGTTTTTCAGACATCATTTCTCAGTTCAGTTTAGACATATTCTCCTTTCCCAACCCCAGATCATGTACTCTGCCATTTGTGGATGCTATCACCAAATCCCCAGATGAAAAGCAAGCTGAACAACATTATTGTTATATTTCTGTTTATCTGAAACCATTTATTTTAAAGAAAATAAATAGCATTCCTCAGAATGAAAGTGGCTGGAGAGCTGAGGAAATAGTCCCGAAAGCCCAAGCTAGCCCTTTCCTCATGCAAGTTGCCATGTCAAGTACTTTCACATTGTTGAAAAATCTCCAGAAATCATTGATCTTTTAAGCTTGAACTCTAATATTCACTAATACATCTCACACCCATTTTGTCCATAGTTCTTGGTAATCACTATTTGAATTCTTGTGTTTGAATTTGACTACCCTAGGTAATTTATATAAGTGGAATCATAATACTTCTCTATAGTAGCTAGCTTATTTCAGCTCATTCATATTCCTTTTTCAGGCTCAGTAGTATAATACTGCATGTGTTCTATATTTTAATTGTTTATTCATCAGTTGATGGATATTTGAATTGCTAGCACCCCTTGATTACTGTTAATGACACTGCTATAAGCCTGAGAGAGTGCCTAAGTATTTCTTCAAGAGTGCGACATCACTCCTTTTGGATAGATATTCAGGAATGGTTTCCTGGATAATATGAGAGTTTTAACATTAATGCCAAAATTTTAAGTGATTTTATAATGAAAGGGTATTAAATTTTGCCAAATTCTTTGACAAGGACCACTATTTTTCAGTATCTTGTCCCACTCCAGTCACAGGCACCTTGTTTCATATATGTGACCAGTATCATGTGCCAGCTAGTTACTGTCACCACCCACGCTGTCACCACCTTCCCATGTTCTCCGCTTTTTCTTGAGCTCCTAGAAGAGGTCGCAGAAAAGAGCTTCTGAGAGGAATTGAACTTCTTTCACAACAAACCCCAGCATTAATTCACAATTTGCCTTTTTATTTTTTGGTCTTTTTGAGACAGGGTCTCCCCTTCAGTTCCAGCTGGCCTGGAACTCGTTCTGCAGACCAGGCTGGCCTTGAACTCATAGAGATCCACCTGACTCTGCCTCCCTAGTGCTGGGATTAAAGGTGTGTACCACCATACCTGGCTTGAAGACAGTTCTTAACTGCCATATGGGTGCTGGGAATTGAACCCAGGTCCTCTACAAGAGAAGTTGCCACTCTTAACTGCTGAGCCATCTCTCTAGCCCCCACAATTTTCTTTTAATAGTTTGCCAGGCCTGGTGGCTCACCCCTTTAATCTCAGCATTCTGGAGGCAGAAGCAGGTGGATCTCTGTAAGTCCAAAGCCAGCCTGATCTACACAGAGAGTTCCAAGCCAGATGGGGCTACATTGAGACCCTTTCTCAAAAGACCCCCCCCAAAAAAGAATTTGTGAATCTGTTGTTTCCTTCTTACCAACGTTGACAGTTGGCCAAAGGTTGAATACTTTGGATCTCAACACTTTCTATGCACAGGGACTTATGGACCTTCAGGTTTGAAATGTTATACTTTGTGGTCTGTCTCTCTGATAGCCTTAAAAGGTCAGCAAGATTTTGTAGAGTACATTAGTTTTCTAATTTTTTAGCCTAACATTTCAACTTTCTACATTCACATACATTCTCATCAGAAATAGAAGTCATAATTTCATGGAGTTAGTGTTCCAAAAGAATATATTTTTTAATATTATTTATATTTATGTGTATGAATGTACTGTCTGCATGCAGGTCTGTGCACTTGTATCATGCAATGCCGCGGAGGTCAGAAGAGGGCATAGGATTCCCCTAGAACTGGAGTTAAAGATGGTTCTCAGCCGCCATGTGGGTGCTGGGGATTGAACCTGGGTCTTCTGCAAGAGCAGTTGGTGCTTTTAACCACTAGGCCATCTCTCCAGCCCCTGAAAGAATATTTTTATCTTTCTTAGTGACTGTGTCATTACATAATTTGACTTTGTATTTTTTAACTTATTGATTGACACATTATTTCTATGAATTTCTAGTCTATTGCAATGTTTACAAAGGTTTTAAATTTGTCATTGTAAACAATACTTCAGTGAATGCCTCTCTAGATGCATTGAGCTGGTTATATTAGATTTTCTACATAATAAAATCTCAGCAATAGCAGACTGAATTAAATCTACATAGACTTTCAATTTTGTTATATTTTACAAATTGTGATTCAAAAACTGTTGCTGGGAATATAAACTGCTAAATTCTTTAAAGAGTTCTGTTTGCAGTACTTGGTTTCAAACCCTGTGCCGAACATACTTAGGCAAACATTCTACCTCTAGGTTCTAACCCCAGTCACATTCTGTTTCTGATTCTGCACGTTCATTCATTATTTACTTCATGCGACCTTCTTAGAATGTCTTCCCTCGTGAAGACTGCAAGTAGCCTCATTATTTCACATAAAAGTTATACCATTCTTTTTAAAATGTGATGTTGAAACACAATAATATGCCATGCCTCAATAATTTGGCTATGATCAAGTGCAAAAATCATGTAATAATCTAACTTTACTTTGTGCCTATATGGAAAGCTCGTTGACCCAAAATAATTAATTAAAATATACTTTTGTCTTCCAAATATTTAAATGTCATCTTTGTTATGTGTTTGTTCTCCATATTTACTTGAGCTTTTGATTCTCCCGGTCTATTATTTAATACTCTCACTACCTTCTTGATATTATTATTTTCCCAATATTCTCACAATCCTGGATTCTCCTCCACATTGTCCCCACAGCTATCCTTTCTCCTTCCAAGGTTTCAGATGTCTGAAACCAACCATCATCTGAAAATAATAAATGAAAATTTTCATATTTAATTTTTTAAATGTGTATTTCATATGTAATAACTCAATAAGTCTTAATTGCCTTTATGCCCCCTTCTCCACTGGCACCCTCCCACAGCTCCCCCTCTGGACTTCATACATTCTGTCATTTGTGTTAGGGTCTATTGTGCCAGATTAATCTCCCCAGCCATTCTTCAGTGCTAGTTCATCCACTAAGCTCTAGTCAGCCTATTCATAGTCCCTTGCTAAAAGAAGGCTAGGTCTTCCTCACCTAACAGTGATCGTTGCCAATATTCCTTCAGCAAAGATTGAGTCCTGCTACTCATTTCTGCACTTCCATGCTGGGTTTATATCTTTTTGAGCTTGCAGGTCTTGTGCATGCTGACACCAGTGCTGTAGGTTCATATGAGTAGGGTCCCAGGCATTTGTGGGATTCTATTTCCATATGCTCTTGCATCACCTCCCTGGCTCTTACAACTCTTAAAATCTTTCAACCCCTTTTCCACAATGTTCCCTGAGCTCTGAGTGAGTGAAGCTGAATATAGAAACCTGTCCATGGAGGCAAACTCTGTAGACTCCTAATCTCCATGTATGACCTTTTGAGTTCCTGGCCACCTGTTGAATGAGAGAGTTCCCTTAATGAGAGTTAAGAGGTTAATTAGTGTCCTCTTAGCCCTTGTTCTATGTTGCATGAGCCTTGGGATAGAGGTTGCATTGTATATGTGTCCCCTTAGCTCAGACAGTTCATGCACAATGTGCCCTTCCAGTTGTGAGACTTTGTAATATTCTTCATCTGGTGCAAAAGAAGCTTCTTTTATTGAGTAGGGTCTTGGATTCGGTCTTTAAATATATGGATATCTATTTTGCCATAAGAAAGAAGTTATCTTAGCCTAGGGATTTTGGGAATTCCTTAGCCTTTGGGAATTTCTCTAAGATCTATGACCTCTCCAGCCATGGGTATCTGGCTATGTTTATAGAATCACGAGATTCCTACTAAGTGGGAGTCCAATGTGTTAACCATTGATTGCCCCAAGATAAAAGTGCCACTACTGCACTGATGTCATATGCTGTGCCAGACATTGATGTGGATATTTGGTGTTAAAGCTGATGGTGGACCATTGGTTGCTATCCTCCCTTAGTAACTTGTGTAGTCCTCTTCAAATATGTCAGGGCCAGCCTTTAGGGAGTAGGTGGTTTCCATTTCAGCTCCAGTACCATTACTCCAATCCCACACTCTGAAGTATGTCCTGTCTTCAGCAATAGGGTCTTCCCTTCAGGTTCTTGAAGGCAATCAAGGCCTGTGTAATTTGGGGAATCTCTTAGACTGCCCTGGCCAACAACTCAAAGGAAGGTTTCTCCTGTCTGGCACTATTTCTTTTTTTTTTTTTTTTTTTTTTTTTTTTGATACAGGGTCTCCCTGTAACTCTGGCTTTCCTGGAACTCACTCTGTAGGCCAGGCTGGCCTCGAACTCACAGAGATCCGCGTGCCTCTGCCTCCCAAGCGCTAGGATTAAAGGTGTGTGCCACCATGCCCGGCATTTATTTATCTGTGTATGTGTATCAATGTACTGTCTGCATGCAAGTTTGTGCACCCGGGTCGTGCAATGCTGCGGAGGTCAGAAGAGGGTATCGGATTCCCCTGGAACTGAAGTTCTCCTGGAATTGGAGTTTCAGACGGTTCTCGGCCGCCATGTGGGTGCTGGGGATCGAACCCGGGTCCTCTGTAAGAGCAGTCGGTGCTCTTAACCGCTAGGCCATCTCTCCAGCCCACTATTTCTTGTTATATAGCTTTATATCTTTGCACATGGACTCATGTAGAGATACTGTATGTGTAATTTGTTAATAGATTGTTAGACTAATATGATTGCCTCAGTTTTTTTTTTTAGTTTTTTTTTTATTTTACATGAGCTAGGTGTTATTAATACACCTGTGTCCAATTAGTGCTGCCAATATGCACACAATATATATGTGTGTGTGTGTATATGTCACATATATACCAAAATTATGACCTTTGAAAATAACTGCATACTAATTTCAAAATATGTTTAGGAGTTCACATTTTCCCTTTAATTTTATATTACTCTAATATATGAATTCATACCCTCCATACATATACCACAATTACAAAGTTTGAAAAATAACTGGTCAGTTAATACTAGAGCCTGTTAAGGAGTTCACATTATAACGGCCTTCAGATAAAAAGAAATATAACTAACATTTCTCAGCTTGCCTTTCAACTATGTATTTGGTGCTAGCATACACAAATGAGGGATATGATTCATCATTTGTTTTTCTGGGACTGTGTTACTTCACTTAGACTAATGCCTTCAAGTTCCATCCCATTTACCTGCAACGTTCATGATGTCATCTTTCTTTACCAAAAAATGACATATTTATACAATGCATATTAATCATATTCATCTACCACTACCTTTTTCTGACTTCCCCTATTGCCCTTCACCTCACCTCCATTGCAGCTTTATGTCCTTTTTAATTGTTATTCTGTTATTAATACACCTGTGTCCAATTAATGCTGCCAATATGCACACAATTAAGGTACGAGTAACCTACAAGCCATAGTCTAAAATAAGAGTAACTCTTCCTCCCCTAACAGCCATGGCCTATAGTTCCTCTGATCAGTGGAGTCTCAGCAGCCCCTCTGCGTCTATGCTGGCTTGGTATTGTGCAGTGCTTGTCCTGGTAATCACAGCTGTTGTGAGTTAATAAACTCAATAGCTATGCCCTGTCCAGAAGTCAGCATTGCATAGATCTCTACATCTGCTGGCTTTTTACATTGTTTCTGCCTCCTCTTCCATGATGTTCTCTGATTCTTAGATGGGGAGAGGATGATACAGATAACCCCCTTCCACAACTGACTCAGAATTAATTTGACCAGACCAGTTAATGAGTCTCTACAGAAAGAAGCTTCCCTGACCAAAGTTGAGAGCAGCACAAATCTCGGTATAAACGAATGTTTAGAATGCATTTATTTGGTGGCGGGAGCTTTTTGAGACAGGGTCTTCCTTTCACTTACAGCTGGCCTGGAGCTCATTGTATAGACCAGGTGGGCCTTGTACTCACAGAGTTCCACCTGCCTCTGCCTCCCAAGTGCTAGGAATAAAGGCATGTGCCACTACAGCTGGCTTAGAATGTATTTCTGACAGCATTAAACAAACAACTACAGTAGGTTTCCCCTACCTCTGTCCACCAGGGCCTATGATTTGTCCAGTAATGAGTTTTGACCATGTTTACAATAACAGGCATGTACTCTCTCCTATGGAGCAGTCCTGATTACCTTTTGATATCTTCAAGAATAGGAGGTAAGAAGAGTAAACCCAGGGCTGGAGAGATGGCCTAGTGGTTAAGAGCACAGAGTGCTCTTGCAGAGGACCCAGGTTCAATTCCTAGCACCCACATGGCAGCTGAGAGCTGTCTTTAACTCCAATTCCAGGGGAATCTGATGCCCTCTTGTGACCTCTGTGGCATTGCATGACATGGGTGAACAAACCTACATGCAGACAGTACATTCATACACATACAAGATTAAATAAAAATTTAAAAAATAAAAAGATGAGTAAACCCAATTTGGGTGCTAATCACCAATTGCTGGACAGCCCTCCAACTGAACCAGACTAACCTGCCAGGGTTCCCATTCCCAATATGTCCCAGAAATTGTCCCCTTCATTGTTTTGGCAAGAAAGTCATGTGGGGCATAAAACTCAGCACAGAACAATTTTCAGGTCCCTTCAATTCTGATGTACTGATAAAACTCTCTCTTCCCTTCACAACTTTCCTAACTCTGTTACTCTGGCTCAGAAACCCTATTACCATATCTTTGTTGTTTCTTGCCACCTGCCTATGTGTAATAACCGCATTTCATGTAACTTAGAGTCAGGGTTTTCTCTGTTTACTCAGAAAAATCATATAATTAATACACAGTGTGCTTTGTAGCCACTAAGTCCTCTCTTAAACTCAATATTTTTGTTTATGGAGCAAATGTTTTGGATAATTTTTTACTTTGTTTTATGTGAATGTGTTTGCCTACATATACATATATGCACTGCATGCATGTCTGGTGCCCAAAAGGTCAGAGGAGTCCATCAGATCCCTTGGAATTGGAATTACCTATTTCTTTGAGCAGTGCGGGTGCCAGGGACTGAGCCGGGTTTTCTACAAGAGCACAATACTTTTATTTTTCTCAGGAACATAATTTATTCAAAATATTGGAGAACTTTTCATGTATTTATAGATAATTTTTATTATTGAATTTTTGTATATATCATACAGAATAAGTCAATCACTCTTAATTACCTTTATACCTTCTCCATTAGCACTTTCCACAGCACCCCCCCCGACTGGAATTCATACATTGTATCAATTTGTATCAAGGCCCATTTTATCAAGTTAGTTTCCCCAGATGTTCCTCAGTGAAAGTTCATCCACTGAGATCTAGTCAGCCCATCCAAAGTTCCTCCCTTTAAGAATATTTGGTCTTCCTTACCCAACAGCAATCAGATGCTGTGGGAAAACTTAGTTAAGATGGGTAGCATTCTAAACCAATGGTACCTCCCTGGCCACACCCATGGGGTGGGATGTAGTGATGAAATGGTTTAGGATTTGGCCCTGGGAGTTGAGTCATGCTGTCTATACAACCAGACATTTTGGAATAAAACTCTGTCTGTATTTAGACCTTAACGTGCATCCATGTGGTGTGTGTGATGGTTAATACTGGGTGTCAACTTGACTGGACTAAGGAACAAATAGGAGAAAAAGGATCTTCGGATTGGACCACCTCAACCCAGATGGCCCACCCCAATATGGGCGTTACCTTCTGCTGGCAGGCAGTATTAAAGGCCATGGCAAAGGGAGCTGGTCCCTTTTTTTCCTGCAGCTTGCCTCTCTCTCACTGGTGAGTTTGTCTTGCTGCTGTGATCAACCCTTCGGATCCCAGCGTGTACTGAGACTGGCAGATCTCCTGGAATCCATCAGACCTTCAGCACCAGATTGGGACTACTGAGACATCCAGTCTTGCGGACTGAGCAGTTCCCTGGATTCTCAGCCTCTCCAGTGTGGCGCATCTACTGTTGGACTCCTTGAACTCTGTCACATGAGCAAATCAATAAATTGTATATAGCTATGTATTTGTCCTGTTACTTCTGTTTCTTTAGAGAACCCTGACTAATACAGTGTGTTTTCCTGCGTGTGTTTTCCACATGGATTGTCCTGGGAATGAATGCCCCCCACACACAAATGGCGCCCAGACATAGGGAAGGAGGAAACCTCGACAAATTAGGTATGTGAACCTCTAAATCTTGCCTTTTTCTTCTCTTTCTTCTCTCTCTCCAGATATCTATCTTTTGCCATGGAGCCTTCTCTCCTGCTGGTTTCAATGGATGGGAGGGTGATCTGGGAACATGTGTGTATGTATGTATATGTGCGTGCACACCTGTGTATGAATGTGTGTACTTGTGTTCTAAATATATTTTAATGCTAGCAACTATAATACCACTAAAAACATTGCCTCTGAGTTGGAACTTGGCCCTTCCTTCTCAAGACGCAGATTTATATTAAACAGCAAACACATAATTCAATTTCAACAAAGGTTATGAGTTATCTATTAAAAATTCAAAAAATTAATTGAACATCTTAATGGATCTACACTGCCACCTACTGGTTACACCCTTTCAACATCTGAAACAAAGATAAAACCAGGTTTTCACAGTATTAAAGTGTTATTTTTGGGTCTTTGGGAATAAAATATATATATATATATATATATATATATATATATATATAAATTTTTAAAAATTAAAAAAATATATTGTGAATTCCCATTAACATCATTACGGAATTCTCAGTTGCCATTTTTTTTTAATTATTGTGTGCATACAGGTTAAGGCAAGCCTGCATTTCATTTGGATGGCCAGTGGGTTGGAAAAAGGTTCCATTGTGGACCACCAATCTGGGTAGATGGTGTTCAGGCCTGCATTTAGTTTGGGTGGCCAGTGGGTTGGAAAAAGGTTCCCTTTGTGGACCACCAACCTGGGTAGCTGGTGTTGTGAGTGAAATCCCTGTCCCTTTGTGAATGAAATCCCTGTCCCGGCTCTGGGCAGGTGGGAAGTCACGGCCAAGAGTGGAACAAGTATCTCGTGTGTCCAGGCTAAGAGCCTAAGTTGAGTTACTACTTAGGTTGGGCTATGAGAAGTAGCCGACTGGTCTCTGCACTGAGAGCCACAAAGTGGCCACTGTGTTCCCCTTCCTTTAGCAGGACCACACTGTACCTGCTCATGACAAAGGAAGCTTCCTAGAAGCTCCCACACACACAAAAGAAATCAAGATGGTAATGGAATTGTTCCTTAACTACAAAATAACCAAAGGCTATGGTAACAATTTCTCATGGGGGCATATATAGCCAGTCTTTAATTAACTAATGGGCATAAGAACTGCAAAAGAAAATTTTATTAAGAGCTAGATATTGAAAAATCTTTAAAGTAGGTTTTCATTCCAGGCCTGGAGAAGGCATTTCCAAGAGCGTTGTGGAAGATAGTCATTAAAATCCACTCTGTAAGGTTTGCAGATTAAAATGGTATATTTAAAAATAACATATATTTATATAGAAAGGTATTTCAGTAGAAATTTATACAGAAATACAAAATAAACAATATAAGCTAATGGACTTGATTTCTCTGAAGTCATAGTCTAGTCATATAGTTTTAAAGAACAAAGCGTATATTTGGTTAAAATTTATTTGGCAGGTATTCAACTTTGTCCAAACTTTGTCTACATATTATAGCATATTTTAAGACTTAGTAAAGATGTCTATATTAGTTAAATTTGGTTGAAGTTTTTGGTGGAAATGATAATACATTTGAACTAATTGGGAATATAAAATGTTAATTTATTTATAATTTGTATTGAATTCCCAACAATAACTTTGGGGTTAAGGTACACAAATGGTCCCTACATTTTTCTGTATTATACAGTATCACCTTGTAACATTTTCTTTTATATGTAGGATAATTTAACTAAAGGAATTAAGTTTAAGTTTACTTCCCAAATAAATAGTATATGGTCAATGATAAACTGTTTGGGTGAATTTGATGAAAACTTACACTTTGGTTCCTGTTTATAGGTATATGTAAGACAGCTTAGGCATCTATAGGTCAAAATATTAAAAAATTAAAAAAACAAAAAGAGAGAGGTGGTGGAGTAATCCCTCTGGGATACAAATGGAAAACTCTGTATTCCAAATCTTTTGATAAGTTTTTCAATTTTGAGATCTTGAAACTAACAATTGGAGATTTGTATGTTCCCACATGTAAAAACACCAACATAAATGTCTGAAAAATATGACTTATGGCTGTGCAGGATGGACTGGGAAATGCCAGCAGAGAGGCTGGCCCATCTGAACATTAAAAGGAAGAGGAACCTCAGACTGCATGAGTCACAGATACTGAGCATCTCTCAGAATTCTTTTTGGGATAACTGTTTATAATGTGCCCCAATGAAGTTTGCCTTCCAGATGCTGAGAAACCTTCCTACCTCTCCCTTTTATAGGAAAAACAAAAACATGATGGTAATGAAATCATTCCCTAACTGTAAATTAGAGCCAACTGTTATAGTGGTAATTTCTTATAAAACAGGTATAACTACTTTCTTTAATTGACTGATAGACATAGGAACTGTGAAAGGAATTCATTCAACAAGTAAATGGTCTTTAGGTCTTGTGTGTGGACAACTTGTACTAGGAACTATATATAAAAATGAAAGCAAACAGTCGTCCTTTGACTATATGAGTTGCTACTGGAGCAATCATAATGAAAGCAGAAAGCAAACAGTGCTCTACATTCCAATACCATGTTAGTGGACAAGGTAAGTATTTTTAATAAGTAAATATGAATAACTAAACATATCTCTGTGCTGTAAAGATCTGGAAATGATTGAAGTTTTCTAAAACTCAGTTATATTTTCTATAATACAAAAGTGACACAACATAGTTTAGCATCCTATTCCATTTTATATGAGGTAGTTAAAGGTTATGCAATTTAAGATGGTCTTTGTTTTCCTAGTTTCTTTTTTGTATGTGTTGTTCAAATTAATTTTATAGTACTCTAAAATATATATCTATACACTCCATATGGATACCAGGTTTACAAAGTCTAAAAACGAACTATAGGTTAATTGCAAAACACATTTAGGGATTCAGAGTTTAACAGTAAACTTGCATGCAGGTAAAACGACATTTAATATTAAGTTCCTAAATTACATGGTACGTTGAGATATGTTTTGATGTACTTTTAAAAAAGAGCTTCATTCTTTTTCATAAATCTTAAGACTGAGGAAAATAGAGATATAACCTTCAATCTATATCGATAGGAATATCAGTCAATGTGGTAAAGAAAGATGACATCATGGAACTTGCAGGTAAAATGGGTGAACTAGAAGCTATTATGCTAAGTGAAGTAGCACAGTGTTAGAAAAATAATTAATGTATGTTGTCTCTCATTTGTGGATCCTAGCGACAAATCCCTATATGTAAGTCAAGGTGGGTAATTTGTTAGTTAAAATAAAACAACATTGACTAATATTACTCTAACTTTTTTTAGTCTGTGCATTGGAAGGTTTTATGTAATCATGTCAATTTAAAGCCATTTTGGTTGTTGTTTCTTTGTTTTAGGTGATATTCAATGGGCTACTTAATAACCATAGTTGAAGGAAGAAAATATAGAATCAATTAAAGGATAATGTTGAGAAAATATTGTTATTGTTGTTTAATGTGCTTTATTTGCTTATTGATTGTGAAGTCAGGTCAAGGCAGAACAGCAAGTGAAAGATCTAGTCACCATTTACAATTCTCATTCCTTGCCAGCTATGTCATTATCAGGACCGTCTGTCTTAGGCATCATCTCTGCCAGTAGACTGGCCTCTATCATTATAGAGGCCATATTTTTCCAAATTGTCAGGCTCTGTAACATTTATAGCTATTTTGAAAACCAAATACCCAAATTGTATCCTCACTATGTTATTTATGATGCTCTGGGATATATCATTTGTTCAAGTGCTTTCCACCAGACTTTATTTAGAATATGTTTTCCATACCTCATTCTTTCTTATATCAGTCACCTTACACCCTCATCTTCCAATTATGTTGGCTACTCTACAATTCTTCTGTCTTATTTTATACTACTTAATTTAAAATGTTAAATTCAAGTATTGCCTGATTAGTAAATCTCACTACAACATGTGTTAGATAAATGTTAGCCACTCTTTTATTTAGGTTTCATTTATAAGTATTCCTCTGGCATCACAGTGCCAATAACATTTTGTTTTGCCCACTGAAATGTATGTTACTTTAATACAGCAATTTTTATCTGGTTTGTTTATTGTTGTGTTCACTAAAATTATGCTTAATAGTAAGTCCCTAACGAGTATTTATTGGCTATTTTTCTACATTTATGTATACATTTATTTAACTAAATTATAACTCAGTTGAGTATAGACACCTAGTCTTATTAATATGGAGGACTTCCTCATATACTCAAACATAATTAATGTACATTAAAATTTCTTGCTTAGAATAATCTGAAATTATTTCATAATGTTTTAGAAATCCTAGTAATTTTGCATTTTTGTGAACTAAGGAGATCCCACTGAATTTTCCAGCCTCCAGTCTTTGAAGTTCTTATTTCAGCATGTTCTGATATGAATCATTAGAAATGCTCCAGAAAAGGCCAGTCTGGGCTTCCTGCTGATGAGGGATCAAGAATCCTTCCAGGAAACTACACAAATCACTATTAAGATGCTCTGCTCAATATTTCATACTGAAAGACATGGTTCTTTTATATAAGAGATACAATACATAGAAGCAAAAATAAATAAATAAATAAATAAATAAATAAATAAATAAATAAAATATCAAACCAAACAAAAGCAAAAGCCCTCTCTGTTTTATCTGATTTTTTCTCAGTTTACAATCTTTCTGCAAATGTCATGTGGGATGAAATCTCTACAAAGTGAGTGGGTTTATTATTCACTTCTAGGAAACCAATAGAATGTGACATGTACAACGTTCTTGATAAAATGTAACATCAGACATACAAAAGATTCCTTAGTCTTAACCTGACATAAAAGCTATGTGAAATGCTGTGTCTTTGTATTTGAAGTTTTCTCATTTATAAAAGGAGATAATGATGTAGACCTCTTCACAGGATCACTGTGTCACTTAACTAATTAATACTGTAATTATAAAGTACTTAGAAAATATAATGCACTGTACAAATGCCAAGCGTTGTTATTAGAATCATTTGAGCACTCAGCTCATCTAGATTTACTAGTTTAGCAAGGCAAATAATTCTAAGCAGTAAGAAAGCCTTGACTATACATACTAATTAACCCAACATAAGCATTTATTATGTACTGTAAATATGCCTTGTTAAAATATGCATTTTAGTTAAGGCCTCCATTAAAATCACCCTCCCAAGACTGAGTTGAGTTGCTTCAGGTCACTTAAAATGAATTCTGCTCTGTTTTTTTTTTTTTAACGACAATTTAGTTAGACATATTTTACAACAAATTTCTGTTGATTGACTTGTTTCACTAAATGTTGATTTCCATGGTTCACTAATATTCTTTAGTGAGAAGAAAAAGAGGAAAATTTGCTTGCTCTGTTTCTGTAGTAAAAGATTTGAAAAGAACCAATATATTTTTAACTGCCACACTATTATTTTAGTCTAATATCCATTAGGGGACCTCTTCTGAAAAGGAAATACTCTAGAGTGGAAGACAGAAGTTTAATGTGTGCTTCAGGGAAAGTTTGTTTTTGGCAGTGAGAGCAACATTACCTCTATTGGTTAAATCTGCAGGTCCTAGAGTTGGTAGGACATTGAAAGAGCTGAATGGAATCTATGTGAAAATCCTTATTCTAACAGGATATCAGAAGATTAAACAATGGTTAAATCTGTGTTTAAAACAGTCTGTGATGATTGGTTTTTGTAGAATGACTCAATAGGGGAAAAAAGATGAACTGCCTCTACATAATACCATTTTTATCTATGGTAGTCAAATCCTGAGTCCTATGTTTGCTGTTTAAACACAGAAGTACAAGCTAACTGGTCAGTGGGATCAGTACCTAAACAATTTTCTCTAAGAATTCAGGGTATAGTTGCTGTCACAGTATGAAGTATGTTCCACCCTGACGCATGTCTGATGATTGTGAAATACTACTGTCCCCTGATATTTGTAAGGGTTCTAGTTATGTCAGAGACCTGAAAAAAATACATTAGCCACTCTACTATCATATTACTACTATAATAATGATAATAATAATAATGATACCTAGAGTATAATGAGAAATGACAGTGATTTTCTCACTTGTTTTACACTCACATTAACTATTGCAGAAAATTTTGTTAAATTTCTTCATTTTCTAGACCAGACCAGATAAATATCCACATATTTTGTCCATTGAAAACCATACATAGGCCAATAATTGTAATCACCTATATATTTACTGATACTTTTAAGTGAAACTGCCCTGCTGTGCAAATGACCACCTGTGCAAATGACCATATATCTCTAAAGCCATGGAATAAACTCAATATATGAAGCATGCCATGTTCACATGGAAAAACAAGCTTCAAGGAATGAAACCGACTAAACATACTTCATTTTTTCAGACTCTGGCCGATGAGATGATTTCTAGCTTTTGAATCATTTAGATATACAAATACAATGTATTTTTGAGGTTAAAAAACAACATACTAGAAGATGTATTACAGAGAAAAATCACATTTTAGGAAAATTAATTGTGGTTTCTAAACAAAAGAATCAGTGTATTAACTGAGCTCTCCTTGGAATATTCCACAGACACAGTGAAAGTAAAACATTCTAAATCACAGTTGCATGTCTCTTTTCTGAACACATACCCATCACAGTACAATCTTTTCTTAGGGAAAAAGTTGAGTATTAACCAGATAAGGCCATTCTTGAGCCAGTAAAGCATGTTGAAAATATGATCATATATACATTCTTAGGTTAATTTTACAAATTATTTTCAATAGTAAGAATATCACCTATTAATTTAATTCAATCTTGTAATCATTTATTTTTTTTTAATTAAATGGTTTAAGTCCCAACTCAGAGCTGGGCGTGTTGGCACCTGGTTCTAACCCAGTACTTGGGAGGCAGACACAGGTGGGTCTCAGTGTGACTGAAGCCAGCCTAGTCTACACAGTGAATTTCAGACAAACTGGTGCTACAGAGACACACACACTACCTCCTTATCTCATGCTCACTCTCACTCTCTCTCACACATACAATTAAAAAAAAACACAAACTGGAATCAAAATTAACATATTCTCTCACATGACTTAAGATAATTTAATAATTAAATAACATTTTAATTTTAAGCAATGAAGCCCTAAAATGTTTGTATTTTCATCAACATGACATCTCCACTGATAGATCATATATATATACACATATATATACATATGTGTGTGTGTGTGTGTGTGTGGTACTTCCCCTAGTATCAGTAATATGCAAAGAATGGTCTTCATCAAATATTCTTTAATAAGATGCAAAAATTGCCATGCTGCAATAAATAACATAGTAATGTTTTATTAGGCTCTACTTAATTTCTATGATGAGGGCTTGTGTCTTGTGAAAGAAATTACAGTGTTACCCTAAAGTAATATTTTTATTTACAAATTCTCTGTAAACTAAACAAAAATGCCAAAGTTGTGACATGAAATAATGCCACATCCAGCCCTCAGCTCTGTTTTCATGAAGACTAAACAGATTATGGGTGGCATGAGTTTCCCAGGTCACAGAGTGAGAACAACATGTAAATCACAGACTTTCTCAATGGGATTTCAGGTTATTCAAAAACAGAGAAGCTTAATATCACACACACACACACACACACACACACACACTCAAAGCACAGGTTAATTGAGCTACACATGACAGGACACAAGGAATCATGAACTCCCATCATTTTCCTCAACTTCAAATAATTCTTGACTTTAAACCTTAACTTAGAAAATTGTGTTAATTAGACTGTAACTAAGAATTGTTTTTATTGTTTTGTTTTGTTTTGGGGGGGGAGTTGTAGGGGATTTTGTTGTTGTTGTTTTGAGACAGGGTCTCATTATAGAGCCCTAGTTGGCCTGGGACTTACTATGTAGAACAGGTTGGCTTCAACCTTAGAGATCTGCCTGCCTCTGCCTCCTGAGTGCTAGGATTAAAGGGCTGTGCTACCACATCCAACCCTCAGCTCTGTTTTTTATGAACACTAAACAGATTATGGGCGGAATAAGTTTCCCAAGTCACAGAGTGAGAAGAACATGTAAATCACAGACTTCTCACAAGATTTCAGGTTATACACAAACTGAGAAGCTTAATGGCTTTTTCTGGGTAGGTTATATTTTTTGACAGTGTCTAAAACTTTGGAAGCATTTCTGAAGACAGTGAAAATTTTCACCAAAAATTCTTGGAATTGAGATTTTATTTTAATATTTGATGGACTTCTTTATTTTACTGTTTTACAAAATATGTGTTTCTTATTCCTAACCTTTCTCATGTCAAGTGCCTTTTAAAATGACTGGAGGTAAGTTAATTCTAGGGCTCAATAAGATATTCACATTATATCACAGCTGATTTCAGATAGAAAGAAATATAACAATAACATTTCTCAGCTTTTCTTTCAATTGGGGGATTTGGTATTAGCATCCATAAATGAGGGAAATCATTCCCTATTCTTTTTTTTTGGGGCGGGGGAAGTGGCTATGTTACTTCACTTAGCATAATGGCTTCAAGTTCCATCCATTTACCTGCAAATCTCATGATGTCATCTTTCTTTTTTTTAAAACTTTAAAAAAAATTTATTTATTTCTGTATGTGTATGAATGTACTGTCTGCATGTAGGTCTTGCACCCATGTAGTGCAATGCCGTGGAGATCAGAAGAGGGTGTCGGATTCCCCCTGGAAGTGGAGTTCTGGAATTGGAGTTTCAGACAGTTCTCAGCCGCCATGTGGGTGCTGGGGATCGAACCCGGGTCCTCTGTAAGAGCTGTCGGCGCTCTTAACTGCTAGGCCATTTCTCCAGCCCGATGTCATCTTTCTTTAGCACTGCATTGAACTCCATTGTGTAGATGTACCACATTTTTGTTATCCACTTGTCAGCTGAGGGGCATTTGGGTTGGTTCCAACTCTTCGCTATTGTGAAAAGAGCTACAATAAACATAGATGTGCATGTATCTTTGGAGTAGGATGAGTCTTGTGGGTATATACCCAGGAGTGGTATGGCTGGATCAGGTGTACATGGGTGTAAGGTATATATTCATATTTTAGAGTAAGATAAAATTAAAAGAAAAATCTGAACCCCTGAACATAATAAAAAAAGAAGGAATGTGTGGCTGAAACTGATTAATGAATACCAAGTTGGTTACATACAGCATGATGCTTTGGTGTAAGATTTTACAGTAGGATCAATATAGATGTAATATTTCATGCATTTCAAAAGCCTCAAAGAAAGACCTGTGTACTTTTGTTCAGAACTGTGGAATTTTTAACCACAAAGAAATTATACATGTTTAATGACCTAGACATGTTCAGCAGTTTTAAGTTTTAAACAATGTATATATTCATGAAACATCATGTGACCCTATAATTATGTACAACTTTATATTTGCATATGTCAGCCAAAAAACAAAATAAAATAAAATAAAATGACTGGAGGAAAGTACTGTGCAAGCAGTCATTTGGGGATTCTTTTGCTCTGTCTGGATGGATATCATAAACAGGTGAAGTGTACTTCCCCTAGTATCAGTAACTTTGATCTTAGGGTATCAGGATCCTCTCCTCTTGACCCCAACTCTTATGGCTCTGGGTTACTCCTCAGCAACCTGAGCTACTGAGTGGCTGTCTAGCATCTTCCAGTGGCCAGGGATGGCAGCACCTCCACAGTCTCCTCTCTTGTATCTTTTTGCCTTGTATGGGCTCTGCAGACTTTATGCAGTCTCTGTGCCTGTCTCTCCCTGGAACTCATTATCCACCCTCTGGCTGGTGTTGAGTGTTCTTAGATCTGGCAGTTGGGGGTTTGCTCTTCCATTGCTGGCTCAGCCTACTCTGCTCATGATGAAGACCAGAATGAACAAAAGAAAAGAAAAAAGAAAACATTTGACCAGGCTTACTGGAATCTAGTACCTCAGTCCAAGAATGTTTCTCAGCTTGACCTGAGGAATGAGCAGAGGGCTGTTGACTAGACATGTCACACATGTGCACAGCCTCTTGTCTATTAGCCAGAAACTTTTGCTTAGTCATGCAGCCTGACTTGCCTGTTGCAGCTGTCATGTGTAGATGTGCTCCTCCCAGGACTAATTGAAGACATTCACAATGTTTCCCACAAAGGCTGTCATCAGGATCACCTGAAGTGTCATCCAAAACTGCCATGGCCAAGCAAAGCGTCCCAGAGTCCTTGAAGGGTGACCAGAACAGCCATGACTGAAGCAGAAGCTTTGGCTTCAGCAGCAGCCATGCCAGTGTGGTACCAGACTTCATACAGTAGGAGCAACAGTAGCAGTTCTAACCTGGCCTTTATCTATCTAACTTGGAGTGATGGATCCCCCAGCTCTACTCACTGGCAGGTACTACATCAGCTAGGTGCAGGGGAAGTGTCTGACAACTGTCACTCAATGAGCCACATTACTTGAAGGAGGCAGCTTCAATTATTTAAATGTGAAAAGCAATAAAGAGTCCTCAGCAACTCTAATTAAACTCAGTGAAGGCCAAGACGTAGCTCTGTGGGTAAAGGCATCTGCTGTCAAGCCTGATAACCTGAATTCAACCTCCAGGATCCACATGGCAGAAGAAAAGAATCGACACCTGCAAGTTGTTTTCTGACCTCCACACAGCATCCATGACAGGGGCCATGCACACACATATGCAAGAAATTAATAAATGTCATGAAAGTTTTAAAAAGAAAATCTGAAAAGCAGTATGTCACATACACAAAGAAAGACATGAAAGAGTGTGGGGAACTTGCTGGAAAGAAGAATTGCAGTGGGATCTGGAGGGGATAAGAGAAATGAAGCGAGGATGAAAACTAAAATTCATTACATATAATGTATGAAACTGTCAACACATTTGAAGATAAGAATAACGGAAAGAGTGCTTACAACAAAAATCTAACATGAAATTAACATTAGCAGATGGGTGTGGTAATGCATGTAATTCCCGTGTTCAGAATCTGAGGCAGGAGGATACTGAGTTTGATCCCAACAGTGAAGCCCTATTCCAAAAACAAGCATATAAAATTAAAAATTTCTCAAGTCAACTTTATATCGATAGGCTCACTCCAACCAGATACCTCGGGAAGGGTTCGTGTCCTCCTGGTCTGTCTCAGCAGGACTAATTATAAAGCCAGCGGCAGTCCCCTCCTTCTCTCCCAGCGTATCTGATATTTTGACAGGCATATTCACATTTTCATTTCTGTTAAGTTACCTTCAAAATAAATTTACTATTAGTGAATTCTCTTGGCATTGCTTTCCTTCCTAGTCAGAATCCTCAACATTAATAAAATATATGGTATACAGTATCTAGCAGTAAGGGTGTACTCAAATGAGACAGATACAGAAGGCAGAAGGTATGGGCAGATAGGACAGGTAGTAAACTGGAGACATCTAAATGAAAAGGAAAGTTACACAGCATACGGTGAAAATATGCAGACTTGAATCTAGCCCTGATTTTAATTTCTGGTAGCACTGTTAGAGCAAGCCCTGGCCCTTAACTTGCCATAACTATGACATTTCCAATCCTTGCCCAAGTTGCCCTTAATTACTCCTACCTCTATAAATCTCAGGAAGTACATGGCAGATTATATACATCACAGGAAGGAAAAATTACAAGGGAATGTGTGTTATGAGGATGTGAGGTAGACTGAAGAGGGCTCACCCTTCTGGAATCTCATATACTGATACTAAGACAATAGCTGTTCTATCTAGCACGATCCCTTCCAAAGCAGAATATTGTTAAACTATAAAGGGTGGGAGATGGCTGTAATGATCTCTCTCTCTCTCTCTCTCTCTCTCTCTCTCTCTCTCTCTCTCTATCTCCTTCCCTCCCTCCCTCCTATACTCAACTGTAAATATCAAATACTGAACAGAACTTTGATTTTTTTGATTTTTTCCCAAAGTACACTAGAGGCCTATGAATACCATAGAAGGCATGTTAGTATATCCTTGGGCAAACAGCTTTTAGACTGCTAACATGGCCTAATACAACTTAAGATGCACCCAGCTCTTAAATCCCATGCTTTTCCTCCAGAGGAGACATGGATACCTTCTGAACTATAATAAGCTTTGACTTTATATTCCTTCTCTTTCTTAATGAAGATTTAAAGTGTAAAAACCTCTTTTCTTCCCTATCTTAAATTTCTATGACAGCTACAAAATCTCACCTGCTACTCCATCTCCAAAAAATCAGTAATCATTCTAGAGTTATCCAGCCATACTAATCAAGAGCTAGAATTACCATATTATGTAATATATGTATTTTCTAATGACATGATACAGCTTCATGTTGATATCACATTTAGTCTTCAGAAATATTTTTAGATACTTATACTGTTTAAATTGGGCTTCTCTGTGATAGTAGAAAAATAGAAATAATAATAACAAAATAAATACCATTTTGCAGTTCTTTATAATACATTAATTCAATCTAGCATTTTGGTCTAATATCTCAGCAATCATACATGTTATTATTGTCATTTAAAAAATAAGAGAACTGAGTTTCAGAGAAGTTAATAGAACAAACTTGAGTATTAAGTGACAAAACCAATATCTAAACTCACACCCTATGCTTCCAATTTACTAGTTTATGGCCATATAATTTTATTCTGTGCTGCTAGTTTAATGAAGAATATTTTGAGTCAAATGTTGTGTGTCTCTAGATATCAACATAGTCTATTCTATAAATTTATTTAGGAATATTCCATGCTGGGCATGGAGAAGGCAAAACTATAAATTCTTTGTGAATGCTTAATTGATTAAATAATTATTTAGCATTTCCATAGAATTAGATTTTAATGATATGTAGCAAAAAGTGTGTAAGTGATATTCTTAAAATGGGGGTTTATTGCAGAAGAGTAAAGAAATGAAACACTCTGAGAAATCACAGAAATGGGCTAGAGAAGACAATGAGCCAACAACAGGAAATAGCTTAGAAATGAACCAAGGAAACTCTACTTAACTTTTTACTTATAAGTTGCTGAGCAAGCTGTTAAGAGGAATATAAAGTAATAAAAGTCACAGTCAGCTGAAGCTCATTTACTAGTATAAATAATTACCTAACATGGAAAATATCATAATGACATCAAGGTAATACCTCAATCAAAATGTATAAAATATTTGTGAAGATCAATAAATACCTTTAATGCAGTGGCTGTTAAGCATGCATTAAAACTTGAAAATAGTAATTGAAAGAAAATATTTTCCCAAGGTCCAACTTAGATTTACAAATTTTGATACTATATTTAGACAGTTTGCTTTCCTCTCTTTTCTTCCCTTGGTTTTATTATTGCTTTTTTCTTCTTCCACCTCTTCTTCCTCCTTTCCCTTCTTTCTTCCTCATCTCTTTATAACTTCTTTCTTCTTATTTTCTTCTTTCTACTTTCCCTTGAAATCTTGTTGATTTAAGTATTTTGGCAAGTACCATATTACTGGACTATAAGGATGCATGTTTTCAGGAATAGAACTAAGGATTATTATAAATAAATAAATCCATCAATATTCAATAGCCAGCTTTATTGAAAAATGGGATCTTATAGTCCTGAAGATCAATTATTGAAGAAATTGATGATGAGTGGGTATGAGGGAGGGGAAAGGAAATGTTTCCTAATATGAGTAGATAATTAGATGTCCAGTTTTCAATGATGGTTAAAAGTATTCCATCTAGTGCTTAGCTAAATAAAAGAAGATAAGTCCATGGTAGTTACTAATGGCTAGACACCTAGATGTAGAGAAGTTGATTGTACATAGTTTTTGTACATAGTTTCTCTCTTCCTAGTTCCTGAGAAACTGATGTCTTTGTTTCATTTTCACATGAAAGTATTTAGGAAACATAATAGGTGTTGTTTTTCTTAAAGTTAATTTTAAAAGCTCATTAAAATATTTTGATAATTTTTCCAGTACCATGGAGGATCCTAGTCATAAAATATTAGTGAGGCATATGCAGAGTCCCAAGAAATTTGAATGAGTTCACTTGGGCAAACAAATTGACTTCCTACATAATTATTGAATCATTTCTCTATAAATTAAGATATGAAACAAAAGGTATTAAACAAACTTCTTCATACCCTCTTGCTTTTAGAACTAATATAATTAGAGGAAAGTGCTCTATGGTAATATAATCTAGATAACTATATCTCAATTATATGTTTTCAATTCAGGAAATAAACCTGAGGTTACATGTAAAGTACAGCTATGAATACCAGGTTAAGTCTTGTTGAATTGTACTTGCATTCACAAATCAAATTAAAAGTAGACAAACTTATCAAAAATAATACATATAAAATGGATTGTATAATATTGCAGAGAACATCCATGAATCTTGGATGTTTCTGGTGAAAATCTTACTTCACAAAATTATAGCCCTTTTAAAAAGAATCTACAGACACAAGCAGCAGAAAGTCCATTCTTTTGATTCTGGAATGCAAGTATTATTTTCATGTAATACCTATCCATGTTTAAGAACACTGGCAGTGTATTTGAAAGGGGACCTTAAAGGGTAAAATAATTCCTGAGCAGAAGAACATGATTTCATTTACTTTTCATGTTGTGTTTAGATTAAACTTTTCATGCTATATTAGATTAAACAAGTGGCTACAGCATAGTTTTTTTCCTTTAATTCTAATAATCACAATGGGCATAGAAATAAAAACAAACAGTTATTCTCTAAAAAATATTTAAGTAGGGGAGGTACCCCAATGGGTAAAGTACTTTCAGTGCTTATATGAGGATCTAAGTTTGGATCCCTGTGCTCACATAAAATCAGGCATGGTGGCTAGTGTTTATAATCCCAGTGCTGGGGGAACAGAGATTGGTCAATCCCAGGGGCTCATATGCCGGTTAGTTTTGATGAAATGCTGGGCTCTGGTTCTGTGAAAGGCCCTGTCTCAAAAACTAAGAAGAAAAGCAGTAGAGAAAATTACCAAAGTCCACATCTGGCTTTACTAAGTGTAAATACAGACAACTACACTTGCACAAACATGTACACACACACATACACAAACACACACACACACACACACACACACACACCACATGCAACAGACACAAATACTTGAATACTTGAGACATTTAAGGCAAGCTTGGTCAATTGGCAACTTCATGGAAACTGTATCCAGGTTTGAGCCTTGAGTTCCTATGTTTAACCACCAAAGAAATAAGAGAAAATAAGCATTCAGAGACACTTTGACTAAATACTGTAGTGGAATTATATTTTAAAAAACAAACATTGGGGCTGGCGAGAAGGCTAAGAATTTAAGAGCATTGGCTCCTCTTGCAGAAGACCAAAGGCTCACTTCCTAGTATTCACATAGCAGTTAACAACCATTTTTATCTCCAGCTCCAGTAGATACAATGCATTTTCTGGTTTCCACAGGCATTGCATGCATGGGTGCACTTACATACATGCAGGCAAATATTTATACAAATTAAATAAAATATATAAAAGTAATAATAAAGATTATCAAAGACAAGTTCCTGCTTTAAAGACTGGACTGTTGCCTTCTCTTGCTATGTGAAGGTGGCATTGAAGCCAAGTTTGAAAAACTTAAAGCAGTGAAATTCCCACAAATATATTCACAGTGATAATTCTAACACACAAAGTCATTATTCTGCAAAATTGTTTACATTATATAAAAATTCCCCAGAAGCCAGACCTGGTGGCGCATGCCTTTAATCCTAGCACTTGGGAGATAGAGACAGGCAGATCTTTGTGAGTTCAAGGCCAGCCTGGTAGACAGAGTGAGTTCCAGGCCAGCTGGGGCTTCAGAGAGACCCTGTCTCAAAAAGACAAAAAAAAAGTTCCCAGGACTCAGATGCCTATTTCATATATAACAGGAACAAAACCTCTTTTGTATATAATAGGAACAAAAACCTACATTGTGAAAAAAATTAATTAGGTAACTCCCAACTTCAAAGACTTAAAATCATGAAATACAATACAATGGCTTGTAGTGAAAAAAATGAATCCTCAGAAAAGTTTCAAACATAGGAACATTGCATTGAATCTTTGGCTTAAGCCTTCATATATATATATATATATATGAAGGCATATGTATTAATATATATATATATATATTAATATATATATATATATGAAGGCTGATATATATGCATATGTATATTATTAACAAAACATTCTTTGTGAGAACTAGACTATGAATTTATAAATTAAAACAAAAACTAGCAGATTCTGAGTGCTACATAAATGAGACTATGATAATTCTTATAAAACTTAAATTTAATACCATTTACCGATTAAGGGATGATCTTAAAGAAGTCATTTGTATAAAATGTTGAGCTCTAAAGGCCAGCCGCAT
The DNA here is from genome assembly GCA_009823505.1 of Rhizomys pruinosus. Classification (NCBI taxonomy): domain Eukaryota; kingdom Metazoa; phylum Chordata; class Mammalia; order Rodentia; family Spalacidae; genus Rhizomys; species Rhizomys pruinosus. The sequence goes on along the minus strand of VZQC01000085.1, from coordinate 308,128 downwards.
GGTACAGGAAAGGCCCAGCTGTGCTGCAGCAGAAAGGACTGGTGGTGGTAACAATCCAGATTCCCTACCCACTAGCCAGAGAACACCTGGGTCCTCTCCCTTGGCTCCAGGCTGGGCTTTCCTGCCCCTGGACACAGATTCACACATTAGCAATCAGCCCTGGAGAGCTGGGAGGAAAAATCCCAAGTGGAAGGGAGATTCTGTGAGTTCAGCTCTCCCAGTGAGTGTACAAGGTTGTCCTCTGCTTGGTGCTGAGTCTTCAACTGTGTGCCAGTGGAGTCCAGACTCCCTACCCACTCGCTAGAGGACCAAATGCTGGAGAGATTGTCGGGAAAAGGAAACGTTCATTTGCTGCTGGTGGCGTTGTAAACTCGTGAAACCCCCATGGAAAGCAGTGTGGAGAATTCTTTTAAAAGACTAAGACGAGGGGCTGGAGAGATGGTTCAGTGGTTAAGAGCACCGACTGCTCTTGCAGAGGACCTGGGTTCGATTCCCAGCACCCACATGGTGGCTAAGAACTGTCTTTGACTCTAGTTCCAGGGGAATTCGACTCCCTTTTCTGACCTCTGCAGCATTGCATGACACGGGTGCACCAACCTACATGCACACAGTACACTCATACACATAAGAAAAATAAATAAAAAAATTTAAAAAAGACTAAAGATGAACTCACAATTTGAGCCAGTCATACCACTTCTGGGTGTATACCCAAAGAATTTATCCTATAGCAGAGATTTGTGCACAACCATGTTTATTGATGTTCATTGCCCAATAGTGAGGAGCAACCATGTCCCTCAACTGATGAGTGGATAATGAAAATGTACATTTACACAATGGAGTTCTATGCAGAGGTAAAGAAAGATGAGATAATCATGAATTTTGCAGGTAAATCATTGGAACTAGAAGCTGGTAAGCTAAATGAAGTAACACAGACTCAGAAAAGCAAACTACATATGCTTCCTTGCATATGTGGATCTTAGCACCAAGTCAATGTGGGTAATTTGTTAGTAGAGATAATACCAGGTGAACTGATATTGGTATAGATATAGATGGAAGATTTTGTCTCTATTTTCTTCAGTTCTAAGATTTATGAGAAAGAATAAATTGCTTCTTTAAAAGTACAGTAAAACATACATCAACTTACTATGTAGCATAGCATTGTTTTTTGCGGTTCTTAGCCTCAGCCTTCAACGGCTGCGCTATCCCCACAGCCCATGTAGCATAGCATTGTAAAGTTATATTTCATTTTACCTGCAAAAAACTTTACTGTTAAACTGTGAATCCCTAAATGCATTTGGGAGTAAACCAATGGTTTATTTTGAGAGTTTGTAAATTTGGTGTGGAGTGGTGTGGAGTGAATATATGTATGTTTTGGAGCAGTATAAAATTAACGGGAACAACAACAAAAAAGACTTGCTCAAAGAACAGATAAAAATAGTAAACCATCAAAAATTAAGAGAAAAAGATGTAAGACAAGACAGGACTTAATATGTATGGAAGAGTTAATGAGTTCTGGGGGTGGCATAAATGGGGAAAGGGTCTAATTTGGATAAAGAAATATTGTATGAAGTCGGGTGTGGTGGCGCACGCCTTTAATCCTAGCACTCGGGAGGCAGAGGCAGGCGGATCTTTATGAGTTCAAGGCCAGCCTGGTCTACAGAATGAGTTCCAGGACAGCTGGAGCTACAGGGAGACCCTGTCTCAAAAAGACCAAAAAAAAAAAAAAAAAGAAAGAAATATTGTATGAGACATATAAAATCTCAATTAAAAAATAAGAGAGAAAAATGTTGAATTCTATCAGCAGAGAAGTTTGTGGTGATTGTTATTTGTTTTCTTTTGCCTTTAGCCTAAAACATCAGATTATATGCAGTTGAGAACATCTGGATGCACATTGTTTTACATGTAGAAATTTAAAATGACTTTTAATGAAGGTTTAGATAAACAGATGAACAACATTTTTATTTATCATTAAGTCTAATATTTATAAGTTTGTGGCAAGGTAAAATACTATAAACTAATTAAAATTTGTTTCATGTAGTATTATTCTAAGAACTGTTTAGGAACAGATTTAGATTTTAAAATTTGATTAGAATTTATTTAATAAGTTGCACATAAGTCAGATGCAAAACATTTTTCTGTCTCATATTGCACATTATTTTATAAAATGCTCAGCTCAAAAAATCATTTATGTAATTAAACAGTTCAGGTTAACATAGTTTGTAAACATTATATTTAACAGCTAAAAGATAGCTTTTTTGTTTGCTTTTTGAGACAAGGACTTGCTATGTGGCCCAAGCTGAACTCAGTCTCTATCCTCCTTCCTTGGTCTTTGGTGTGCTGGGTCTAGAAATATGCACCACCACACTTAGCTGTTATGGAGGATTTGAAAAAAGTTTATACTTTTCCACAAATAAGGTAGATATATTTCAAGTTTTGAAAGTGAACAATTATAAATTCTGAACAATGTAATATGTAAAATATTAAATGTTTTCATGTAACAAAATGTAATGATCTAATATTCAGTTTGTCTACCTGTTCCACATTTTCAAATGTCATGAAATGAAATGAAATATATACAAAGAATTTTTTAAGAACATAGTCCCAGCTGTTCTGGAGCTTGCTATGCAAACCAGACTGTCGCTGATATTGCTGAGATCCACAGCTTCTGCCTCCCAAATGCTGGGATTAAAGCTGTGCACCACCATATCTGAGTGTACAAACTAATTTTTATATGTTAAGGTTACAAAGATTAAGAAGAGGATTGACATTGATAGATTTCCATCTCAGATATAAACCTTGATTTTTTTTTTTTTTGATCTTTTTGAGACAGGGGTAAAAACCTTGATGTTTTAATGAGAACTATGACTTAATTGGTATCTAGAGACTCATAATCTTGTGGGATTTATTCTTAATCTGCCTTGTTATCATGGCTACAAGGTATTTTATTCTATATTGCATTTCTCAAACCAGTCATTTACTTTCTTTACCTTAATGTATACTCAAAATCCAATATTCATTACTTTGACCAATAATATTTATTATGTTTCTTCTGGAATGAGTTTCCCCCAGCAAAAGAAATAAACATTCACATTTCAGTATATTATTTCATATTCAGGAAATATACTACATAATAAAATGTATAAATAACAAACCCACAGGTAACATCATTCTAAATGGAGAAAACCTGCAAGCATTGTGATTAAAATCAGGAACCAGACAAGGTTGTCCACTGTCTCCACTCCTTTTCAAAACAGTGCTTGGGGGGCTGGAGAGATGGCCTAGTGGTTAAGAGTGCCGACTGCTCTTACAGAGGACCCGGGTTCGATCCCCAGCACCCACATGGCGGCTGAGAACCGTCTGATGAAACTCCAATTCCAGGAGAACTCCAGTTCCAGGGGAATCCGACATCCTCCTCTGACCTCCGCGGCATTGCACGACACGGGTGCACAAACTTGCATGCAGATATTCATACACATACAGAAATAAATAAAATTAATAAATTTTTTTAAAAAATAAAGTAGTTTTGATTAACATATAAAAGATTTCACTGTTATGTTTTTATGCATAATTATTTTTTTTTTACCTGTCTGCTCATTACCCTCTCTCAACACCATTCTCCCTCTTCTGGGCCCCTTTCTCCCTCCAGAATAATTCTTCTGCCTGCTTTCATGAGTATCCAGATTCATATGGGAAGCATCCATTTATATTGCGGTGACATTGAGTTTGCATTTAAATTCTGATATATGTATTTGTAGACATAAGACACTCTATTGAGAAACAATTCCAAGTAAATCAATTTACATTTGTTTTCATCTACAATGTTATCCATCCCCTGTATAGTCAAGTGGAACTTAAACACTTCAACTTTGAATGGTTTGCTGAAGATAAACACTGCTGACATGGAAAATATCCCATATAACCTGGTCTGATTTAGCTGCAGAATGTATTTTACTACATACAGGTTAGGTTGAATGCTGTAGAATTAACATCCTTTTTACACTCCTATTACATTGGTTATGGTTATTGCTTCCTCATTCCTTTATTCTAGTCTACAAAGAATAGTTATTTAATTAATTGGTCAGATTCNATTTTTGTATGTGTATGAATGTATTGTCTGCATGCAGGTCTGTGCACCCGTGTCGTGCAATGCCGCGGAGGTCAGAAGAGGGTCTCAGATTCCCCTGGAACTGGAGTTCTCCTGGAATTGGAGTTACAGACGGTTCTTAGCCGCCATGTGGGTGCTGGGGATCGAACCCGGGTCCTCTGCAAGAGCGTCGGTGCTCTTAACCGCTAGGCTATCTCTCCAGCCCCCCCACTTGATTCTTAATAACATTAGCAAAGCCTCAAGAATCTAAAACAAGGCATTCAAGGACACAGATATTATATTCATGGATACTCTGCCATTGCCTTGTGAACTCATTTGTCAAATATTAACTGAACATATGTTGTACCACAGATACTGTGAGAGCTAAGCAAGCTGTTGGCAAACAAGAAGTACTGAAACTCACATTATTCCCCACATGTGGTTTATGCTTACATCTAGGAGACAGAAAATAACATATCCTTCAGATGAAGAATGCAGATAATGCCCAGGCAACCTACTCTTGCCAGAAACACCTATAGCTAAGCACATTGTGGTATATCAGAATAACACAAATTAGAAAAAAAACACTGTGAGTCTGTTTTCTCATTGGATAAAATTAAGGAGAGATTAAGGGAGCCAATATTTGTTCCATATTGAATGTTATTATGAAGTAGGGATGTTATATGATAGGAGATACCAATAGGTCTCATTTATAAGAAAAGGATTAATTGGAAAAATGCTAAAATTTCACTTATGAAGAATATACTGATGTTTACTTATTTTTTAAAAGATTGGAATGCCACAGAGCTTCAATAAATCATTGGCTTTAAAAAAAAGATAAAAAATTGGAATGTCTGTCATATTATAGGTTTTCAAGACCCTTTCTGATGTGAATGTCTTAAAGAAGTTTTATGCCCAACAAAAAAGCACAACATGCTATTGCTGTAGGTGTCAGATTGGTTGGCAATGACATTGAGTGTCATATCAGTTGTCAAATATGGAGGGCTTGGTCTTATTTCTTATAAATGATTCCATAAATAATTAGGACAGGTAAGAATATCAGCAGGATTATTTTACATAATATGGCCCAAGATGATTTTTCTGGGAAAATAGTATGAAGCTTAGACATGAGGGATGAATTAAAGTACATAAGAAAGAATTTAACTACATAAATGCCAATGCAAATGACAAGAGAAAAGGGGTAGGTTTATGTGAGAATCCTAAAGGAGGAAATGGGTGGAAGGGTGAATGGCATAGAGTATCCAGGACAACTGAGTCATGTAGAATGCAAGAAGGGATCTGAAGTTTATTTTAAGAACAATTAAAAACATGAAGAAGCTATAGATGTGGCTGTATGGGGTGAGTAACTAGTGGCTAATTCCTCACGCCAACCTCTAGTATTATAGTGATAGTCACTGAATTCCTTACAAATTCCTTTACCGAAACACCCTCTGTTCCTCAGAAGGTGAGAAAATAGCTGCTGGAGGAGAACACAAATGTGGGGGGAAAAAAAAGCTTGTATAGTGTGTTGGTATATGTAAATTAGTGCAGTCACCATTGAAATCAGTATGTTTCTTAATAAGCAAGCAAACAAAACAAAACCAGAATAGAACCCAGCTATAGTGCAATTGTTGCAGGCAATGATTTATCACTGCATTGTTCCTTGTAATAGTAACTTGTTTTTTCTAAAACATTGTTCCAGATGAGGGGTGAATTTAATGTTATGGGAATGATTTATCTGTCTCTATATTGTTCATTATAATGACCACTTGTTTTTAGACCAAACTAAGATCAACTTGTTTTTCAAACTTTGTTCCTCCTTATAGTTTTATGAGTCATATGTCATGCAATTTTTTTATGTTGTTTCTATGGTGGGGGTTGACTGATCACAGAAAACCTCAACATGTATTATTCCTCATACCTGCAAAAATAGTTAACAGCTAAGTTATGCTTCTGTAACTTGTTTGCAAAGAAATCAGAGCAGTTTGTCTCTGACTATAAGAAGACTCTCCTGCTTCTGAGTGGGGCACTTTTTTGTCTCCTACTCCTGAGGATGCTGGATGTTTGGCCCAACCATAAATAGACCTTAGCTTGCAGCTTTGATTTATGCCTCTGATTTCCAACCTACAGCATTTGGAGGTTCCACCGAGATACATACCACCCGAGGTTGGAATTGCCAAGTGGAAGCTGCTAAAATCCTCAACACCAGCCTTTCTTTCCTTGATCCTAGGTCACCCTGAGCTGCAGGGTAAGAAATGCCTCTGTGTCTTTTTGTGTCTTGTCTGTTTGTGTCACCTGTTTTGGGGCCAGCAGGGTTCTAGATAGGAAGCTGGACCCAGCACAATTCCCCCTAGTAGGTTGTGGGTGGAGACCATCTGACTACTGGGTCTAGTGGGGACTCGGTGAGAACCTGGGTTTAGTGGGGACAGGGGTGGGGGTCTGTTTCTGACTGTTTCTGTCTGCCACTGGGTCTAGTGGAGATTGGAGATTCAAGGATTTCTGGCTGGCTGTCTTTCTGCCAACGGGTCTAGTGGGGACCCTGGTTCCTGGATCTAGTGGGGACCCACTGGGTTTCTGTTTGTATCCTTCTACCATGGGGACCTAGTGGGGGCTCGTTGGGCACCTGAGACTAGTGGGAACTTGGTGGGGCCCAGGGCCTAGTGGGGACTCAGGGATCTCTGTCCGTCTCTGTCTCTGTCAGCCACCGGGTCTAGTGAGGACTTGGTGGGCTTCTGTTTACTTCTGTCTTATTTTTGTGTGGCCTTAAGTCTAACCTCCGTCATGGGTCAGTCTACTTCTCAACTCCTATTTCCCCTTGACTGTATGTTAAATAAATTTTCTTATTTCAGGAAGGGAAGCAGGAGCTTTGGCTTCCATGTCAGGACTCCGAGCTCTGTGAGCCTATTTTTCCATGTGTCTGAGATTTATGTAACTATTTCTGTCATGTGTCCAAGTTTTCCTGTGTAGACGTCATGTAATTCAGTAATTCAGTCATGTATACTTGTCTCATGTTGTATCTGTCAAAAGAAAGTGGCCATTTCAAGGTTCTTTCTATTATTTTTTGTGCACAGAATTATTAATTATGTTTTGGGTTGCCAGATTAAATGCACATATGCAAAATTTTAAATGGATATTTGATAATGCATTCAGAGGCCTCAAATTTAGGTACCCTATGAACCTTTAAATCTATTTTCTCTTAGTCTATTAAATGTTTCACAACTTGGAATGGTCATCATTAATGGAAACTTTCTGCTTTCAAGATGAGTGCTTTGAGGTATCATTTTGTTTGCTTGCTTTGGAAATATTTTGCTTTGAATGTTCAGTCTGATTTGTGGAACTGTCATGCTTAAACTGCTTTCAGAAATGAGAAGAAGGTGTCAGATAACTTGTAACTGAAGTTACAAATGATTGTTAGTCACCATGTGGGCACTAGGAACCTAACAAGGGGCCCCTGCAAAACAGCCAGTGCTCTAAGCTGCTGGGACAGCCCTACCCCTCGTTTATTGCACATTCAAAGGACTGTCTAAACATTCTGAATTCCAAACACTTAGAAATAGGAATATTCTTTTTTTTTCTTTAAGTATAACAATACTATACATGTATAGTGTGCTGAATTATGTGAAAGATAAGTTTTAAACAAAGTAAAAAAAAAATAATATTCCCTGGAGACCTCATGAGAAATTCACATACACTGTCTGAACACTAGTTCATGGGTTGTGCAACCCAGGCACTGCGTGGGACCACAGTGCAAGACAGAGTATACCTCCCTTTGAATTGTTGGTGACATCGAACCAAGTGATCAAAACAAAGCAGGCTATCTCCAAAGCTCTTTATTATCTACAAGAAATAGAGGATGAAGCCCTACCATTCTGGGATGGGACTTACATTAATTCAACAGGAACTGACCAGCAACTTTTCTATCTGAAATTAAGTGCCCATAATGCTAGACAATTTGCACACTGCTAGTAGAGAAAATCAATCAGTGGTACAGCCCAATGCCAAACTCTAATAACCATGATGAGCTGCCCAGTAAACCACTCTATTGGTGCAGTCTGTTGTCTGGGGGATGGTCAACAGATAGCTAATTGGACTTGGACCCCTCTCAACAGGAGTGAGCCCATGAGAGCCACTATAAACCCAGCCAAATGCACAGGGCTGGAGAAGACATAAAACCTAGAGAAAACCCTATAGGGTTATAGCTCTAGAAAAATGAAATTTCTTTTTTTATTTAATTTATTTTGGGTGACATTTACAAATATAAAATTGTACATATTTATAGGATCACATGATGTTTCATGCATATATACATTGTTTAAAACTTAAAACTATTGTTTAGGTAATTAAACATGTATAATTTCTTTGTGGTTAAAAATTCCACAGTTCTGAACAAAATTACACAGTTCTTTCTCTGAGGCTTTTGAAATGTATGCAACATCACATCTATATTGATCCTACTGTAAAATCGTACAACAAAGCATCATGCTGTATGTAACCAACTTGATATTCATTGATTAGTTTCATCCATGCATCCCTTCTTTTTTTAAAATTATGTTCAGGGGTTCAGATTTTTCTTTTAATTTTATATTACTCTAAAATATGAATATATACATTCTGCCCATGTATGTTAATTACCATGCCTGAAAGTAGGTGGTAAATTAATTCTAAGGCTCATTAAGTTATTCACATTATAACATCAAAGTTGCTTTCAGATAGAAAGAAATATAATAATAACATTGCTCAGCTTTTCTTTCAATTGGGGGATTTTGTGTTAGCATCCACAGATGAGGGAAACCATTCCCCGTTTGGTTTTTGGGGACTGTGTTACTTCACTTAGCATAGTGGCTTCAAGTTCCATCCATTTACCTGCAAAGTTCATGATGTCATTTTTCTTTACCACTGCATACAACCCCATTGCTTAGATAACACATTTGTGTTATCTACTCCTCAGTTAAGGAGCATGTGAGTTGTTTCCAACTCTTTGCTATTGTGAAAAGAGCTGCAGTAAACATAGATGTGCATGTATCTTTGCAGTAGGATGAGTCTTGCTACGGTATGGCCACAGAAGTGGTATGGCTGGGTCAGGTGGTAGGCTCATTTTGAGTCTTTTTTTTTCACATAAATTTATTTTTGTTTTTTTAACAAATCTAGACCCGTGTTCCTGCCTATTCCCCCACCCCGCCAGAGCTCATGCATTCTGCCAAACATGCTTTTCATCTCTTAGTCTTTCTCAATATTCTCCTTGAGGAAGTTGACTGTTTTGAGCAGAAGTTCACTGTTTCGGTCAGTTCTTTGATGCAGTCCTTTCTGTTGTTGTTGTTGTTGTTGTTGTTTCCAATATGCATTACGCCCAACTGCTTTGGACAAAAGCTCAGGTGGCCCTACACAAGAAATACTTACAACTGGGTAAGTGGCACTAGCATCCACAGATGAGGGATACCATTCGTCATGTCGTTTGTTTTTCTGGGACTGTGTTACTTCACTCAGCATGATGTCCTCTAGCTTCAGCCATTTTCCTGCAAACCTCATGATGTCATCTTTCTTTACTGCTGCATAAAACTCCAGAACTCATTTTGAGTCTTTTAAGGGTTCTCCATACCACTTTCTACAGTGGTTGTATGAATTTACATTCCCAACAGCAGTGGATGAGTGTTCCATTTTCCCCACAACCTCTCCAGCATTTGGTGTCTTTTGTTTTCTTGATCTTATCCAGTCTTATTGAAGTGAGATGGTATCTTAGAGTGGTTTTAACTTGCATTTCCTTAATAATTAATGGTTTTGAACACCTTTTAACATGTTTTTCAGACATCTTTACTTCCTCATTGGTGAAGTCTCTGTTCATCTCTTTACTCCATTTTTTGAGTGAGTCATGGAATTTCTTACTATACACTACCTATGGAATGTTGTATTTACAGACAAGCATATCATATCCCAGTCATCAAAGAAGCTACTCCATGCAAAAGATGGAGGTCACTACAGAATCCTACAACTGGTCAGACACAGAACATATACATCTGAAAAATCCCCATTCCTAAGAGACACAACTACAATTGAACCTCTACACACAGAATGAGGGGCAGAGAGAAAATGAATGCTCCTCTCAATTCTCACCAGTAATGCTTCTGTACACACTAGCATGTGAGACAAACAGATGGCCATAACTAGTCAAGCTCCAAAAAATGGGAGCCCCCATACTGTGTATCCCTGGATGGAGTCCCTATATTAAACTTCACCTACCCACAGCTCAGGGATCATTGCAGAAGAGGATAAGAGCCAGGGTTGGTACTTGAATGTAGAGAAGCAGTGACTTACAATGGAATGTAAGCTTTCACATGTAAACCTGTGGCAATGCATGCATCATACATGGGGCCAAGGCTTACTAGGACAAGATCTCAAAGCAGAGCAAAAGAAATGTGTAGGGAACTGACCCTGGACTGAAAACTATAGGAGACTGAGTACTGTTGAATGAGGAAGAGTATGCCTTGCCTAGGATTCCTAGATGTGCTCACCGGACTCCAGCAGATCTATTTGCACAGAAGGATGTATGGGTTTGGGAGCTTGACTGGATAGGGCTTAGTTTGGATGCTGTGATGCATGCGTTCTGATGGAAGGTTGGGACATGGAGGGGAATGGATTTGGTTGGGAACCATTGTCTGAGATGTGCAGATGCTCAAAAAAATAGATGATTATATTAAAATTCACACTCCAGGTCAAATGATACTTTTTCACCTCTAAGCACATTAAGGCACATATTCCCGTTTATGGCCCTGCCTTACTTTGGCAGCTTTGTCTTGTGCCATTCACATACATGCCTTCTACGCTGCAGACTCACCAAACTTTGTTTATTCATTATGTTTTACTAAGTGCTAACTCAACACAGAGGCACTGAGATGAAATCCTGAATTAAACTAATGGTTCTCCTTTTATGAGGAAGTATTTATATATATATTAATTTACTTATACAAATTAACAGCCTAGGTTAGTATTTTGATAGATGCTTCATAGTTATAAGCAAGAGCACACAGGGAGATGATGAAGCAGACAACATCTTTTAAAAGTGCTGGAGTAAAACTGCTGTGAGATGATGAAATTTGCTAAAGGCTTGAGAAAATGATCTAGCCATTTGGCAAATTTGAATTAACAACTAAAAGCAAAAGAATCCTCAAATCTCAAAGAGCTAATGCAAAGGTGACAGAGTAGGTAATTACGATGACTACAAAATTAGCAGGGCAGTACAAAATGAAAATATGAAGCCTATGACTAAAAAGTACTAAAGATTTCAGATGATGACAGTAGCGTACCTCATTAGGCATTAACCTGTCTGTCCAAAGTTGAATTCATGTCTAGCCAGCCAGGTCTGAAGAGTCTATACCACTGTAGAGTAGAGGTCTCTGTCGATTAGATCCTCTTTAAGTGGGAGCATTAACTCAGAGGATGAGCATTTCATTGTGGGTCTGATTGGTCCATGAATGAATGACTTAGAGGTTTGGACCTTTCACAGAATATGTGATATATGGTAATGCATAATTCCAGGAGTGTGATCTCACTGGGGTGAAGGGAGGTCAATCCCAAGACTTCTAGCTTGTGTACCTGCAGCTGTCACTATTGTTTTGGGAGCTTGTCATAGGATTTTTATTTGGTTTTCTTCCAAAAATTTATAAATATGGATTAAATTGCAGCTACCATGCCAACTTGATCCTCACAATGAGATCCAGGGAGCTAAGAACTGAGTTTGATTTCTTTGTCTAGTGCAACTATTTGTCAGATTACCCAACCAGTGTCTTAACTAGTAATAATTTATTTTGGAGTAAATGTTGCCATGGAAATTTAGAAGAAATATAGTCAAGAATGAAAAATTTGGGGCTGGAGAGATGGCTCAGTGGTTAAGAGCATCGACTGCTCTTGCAGAGGACCCAGGTTCAATTCCCAGCACCAACATGGAGGCTAAGAACCATCTTTAACTCCAGTTCCAGAGGAATAGGACACCCTCTTCTGACCTCCACAGCATTGCAGGACATGGGTGCACCAACCTACATGCAGACAATACATTCATACACATAATAAATAATAAAATAAAACATAAAAAAATAAAAAAGAATGAAAATGTTTATCTTATGAACTTTTTGAGGATATAACATAAAAGTATACATATTATAGCATAGCATAGCATAGCATACCTTGCCATATTTGTTTATGTTTACTCTGTTAGAATGTGGGAATGAATGCATATGCATCATGGGGAAGATATCACCAAATACCAAACTACTCCGAAGTGCCAATAATGTTAGGAGGTTCCCAGAACTTTTTATTTTAGGGGGTATTTTCCTCAAATAATTAAGCACTTAATAATTAACACAAGATTATACAAATATTTCATGGGTATACTCAAAGCTATTAAATTATGACAGATCATTGAACCAATTTAATTTTTTTCATGTAATTTAGTTAACCAGAGAAACAAAAGTCACTTAGAACATCTGCTGAAAATTACATGGTGAGAGCCAAGAATGTCTGAGGTATTTTTCTCATAAAATATACAAATAATTTAGATTATTCAAAATTTGTGACTTAAGCCATGTGGCACTTCAATGCTATTATTAACATAACAATTGACTTACCTTCATATCTACATTGTATTGACTTCAATATCAAAGAAAAACAGAAAACTGAATATGATTTATAAAAATGTGGAAATCTGTATTCATTTAATAACAAAAAGTTTCCTATTCTGACTGCAATTTGAAGCTGTTTCCAAACATGTCTGAGAATACAATTGGAATTCTTATTTAAAATTTTTAATCCTCATATTAGAGAGTCAAGTCATATTTAGCATTTGGACCTGGAGATACATTCTTAAAACTAATGGAAAAACTAATCTGAAAATCTAAGGGGATCATATTAGGCTAACAACCTAATGATAAATTACACATACAATATCTTGTATGAACCCATAAGCATAACTGAAGGCTGTATACAAGAAACAGTTCCTGGCATAAGAAACCTTCCTTTGAGTTGTTGGCCAGAGTAATTTCAAAGACACCCAAAATTATATAGGCTGTTGTCACAGCCCTTTATTGCCCCCCAAAACTTGGAAGTAAGACCCTATTCCTGAAGATAGTACATACATTCAGTGACTGGAATTGGAATTATGGAGCTGGAACTGACCCAGAAGCCACCTCCCCAAAGGCTAGCTCTCATAGTTTTGGAGAGCACTATACAAGCTACCAAGGGACAACAGCAATCAGTGGTCCAACACCAATTTCGAGACTAAATATCCACACCAATGTCTTAAAGCCCATTCTCTTGGAGGAAACTCATATATGGCACTGTAAACATAGTGAGATATACATGGCAGAAGGGGATGCAAATCTTAGAATAATTTCCAAGTGGCACATCTACAATGCAACCTCTACACCTAATGCCCACACAACATAGAACAAGAGGCAAAGACAACACTAATTAACTGTTTAACTCTTATGTCCTTGTGGAATAGGAAGCCAGGAACTCAAAAGGTCATAAATGGTCAAACTGGAGATTAGGAGTTTACAGAGTTTGGATCCATGGACAGGTCCCTATATTCAGCTCCACTCACCCAAGGCTTATGAAAATTTGCTGAAAATGAGGCAGAAAGATTGTAAGAGCCAGGGAGGTGATGCAAGATCATATGGAAATAAAATCCTACAAATGCCTGGGACCCTGCTTATATGATTTTACAGCATTGGTGTCAGTATATACAAGACCAATTCAATCTCAACCAGACAAAAATCCAGCATGGAAATGTGGAGCATTTCCTAGGCAGCAGAACCCAATTTCAGCTGAATAAATATTGGCACCTCATTATTGTTGGGTGAGGAAGAACTGGAATTCTTAAAGCATGGGACTCCAGATAGGCTGTCTGGAGGTCAGCAGAGGCACCTGCAATAAAGAATAGCAGGGGAGATTAATTTGACACAATAAGAGTTAACACAGATGACAGACTGTATGAATTCCAGTTGAGGTGGCCTGTGGGAGGTGGCCAATAGAGAAGGTGGTACAAAGGTGATTTAGAAGGATTCAGATGCTATGTATGAAATAAACACTCAATAAAAATAGTGCAAACATATATGAACTTATCAAAGAATAAATAAATTAATAACCTATCAAACAAAACAATTAATTTACAATAGTGTTTATGGCTGTGAAATACTGAGTTTGGTATTTCTTTTTTTTTTTTTTTTTTTTTTTGGTCTTTTCGAGACAGGGTCTCCCTGTAGCCCCAGCTGTCCTGGAACTCACTCTGTAGACCAGGCTGGCCTTGAACTCACAAAGATCCACCTGACTCTGCCTCCCAAGTGCTAGGATTAAAGGCATGTGCCACCATGCCTGGCTGAGTTTGGTATTTCAAAACCAACAAAATTGAAATGGGAGAGTGGTACTTTTGTGAATGTATGAGTGGGTCTTCTTCTGATTTGTTGAACAGATTAAAGAAATGTCCACTAGAAAAAAGCTTCTGGCTCTTTTATAAATGATTTTTATTAGGATTGTCTTTAGAAAAAATTCCATCTCTTGGTGCTGGAGAAATGGCTCAGTCGTTAAGAGCACTGGCAGTTCTCACAGAGGACCCAGGTTTGATTTCCAGTATCTACATGGCAGCTAACAACTATCCATATCTCTAATTGCAGAGAATCTGTCACCCTCTTCTGGCCTCCATGGGCATTGCATGATGCAGGTGCTCTTAGACACATGCAGGCAGCACACTCATAGACATAAAACAAAGACAAATAATAAATACAAATTTAAAAACTTTCCTATCATTTTTCAGTGGTTACTGGTTCAATTTTTATTGTTTGAGTACCCTGCTCCATTTCATCAAACAGTTTTCACTAGGCATGGATGCCCACAATGGTGCCACGTGTACTTTCTAAGCCACCTGAGCAAGCACTTTACCATTATTCAGAATATGGAGTTGGAATGAATGTGTGAGTATAAATGACATTCATCTTCCTTCCATAAACATAGCCTAACAACAGTCATGATATGTTGACCCATCTAACTAATCCATATTACCAAATGAAGAATAATTTGGTTTAGAATTATATCTTAATATACTTTTCCAAAATTCCCAGCATTTGGCTACTCACATTAGACAAGAGCTAGCAAATAAGAATAATTAGTTTCAATTCGTAGGCATCCATTATCAATGGAAACTGAGCCAGAATACTTCCAAGCTAAAAGCCTTCTTCCAGTAATCCTCTCCAAGTCTAATCACAAAACTTCATAGGGCAGGTTCAAACTGTCTAGTATTTTACAGAAAACACTGTCAGAAATTAAGTGATTTGTCATGCAGCAATTATTAGTGAGTAGGGTATTTATGATTCAGAGGTCCCAGGTTTCCAGTGTGTTACTCATCAGTATCCAATTCTTTCTCTTTGGGTCTGTGTCTATCGCATGGGGGTGGCATTGTGACTGAACTTCTGCACTGAAATCAATGCATTTAACTATTATACACTGACAATCTGATCTTGTTCCCTTGCAATATTTCTAATTTTGAAAATATACTGGAAGCTTCTCCCACAACCTCTTTTCCATCTACTGTAGAAGGTCTCTTTCCAGTTAATCTACTTCCTGAGAATATTAATGATATGAAATTATACAGTCATTGCACTTTTTTTCAATGCAGATCACCAGGTTTAGCAAGTGCAGATTGGATTTGAAGAGAAGAGATTCAAATACAGTCATTGTGCCTGTATTATTCACTTTTCTATTGCTGTGATAAAACCACCATGAGCAAGGGAACTTATAAAAGGAAGAGTTTATTTGAGCTTACGATTGAAGGTCCCAGGGAATTAGAGTCCATTGTAGTGGGAGGCATGGTGGCCAGGTCTGGAGCAGCAAGCCAAGGGTCACATCTCGAAATGAGTACAGGAAGTCAAGAGAGAGACTGGAGACCACAAGGCTTGTTAAATTCACCAAGCCTGCCCCCAGTGATGTACTTCCTCCAGCATGGCGACAACTTCTAAGACCTCCAAGAAGAGTGCCACCAACTGGAGACAAAATGTCTGAATACTTAAAGCCTATGGGGGACACTCTCATTCAAACCATCACATTCCACTCCCTGGCCCCCATAGGCTCCTGACCATATAAAATGCAAAATGCATTTAGTCCAACCTTAAAAAGTCCCCATAGTCTTTACCATTTTCAATTCTATTCAAAAATCTATAGTCCAAAATCTCTTCTGAGACACAGGCCAATCTCTTAACTGTAAGCTCCTGTAAAATCAAAAGGCAAATTACATACTCCCAACATACAATGGAACTGAATACACATTCCCATTCCAAAAGAGAGGAATAGAGGCATAGTGAGGAAATACTGGACCAAAACAAGACTGAAAACCAGCAGGGCAAACACCAAGTCCAGTAGCTCCATGTGCGACTTCTGAGACTTTACTTCCAAAGGGCTGAGATGGCTCAGCTCTTCCAGGATTGCATGCAACATGAATCTCTTCCTTAGGCTGATACCACTCTCTGTATGCAGCTCTCCTCAGCAAATATCTCACAGCTCTAGCATCTCAAATGTCTTCTTGGTGTCTCTGCTGCTAACCAGGCTTCACATTCACAGCTTCACACAATGGCCTATCAGGGCCTTCTTTATTCAGGGATGCCCCCTGCTGTACTCTGCCTGGCCTCTGTGGTTCTCTGAAACCTTGGAGGAAGAACTGATAATCCCTTCACTCTTGCATCCTTCCTGCCTCTAAAGCCAGCACCATGTGAATGAAATTGCCAAATTTTGCTGCAAGTTCAGGATGGACTCTCTCCTACTTTAAGCACATTTGCAAATTTTCTCTGCCCTGGACTTAGAGTAGAAAATGCTTTCAGTATCTTCCTTTCAAAAACTGGAGGCTTAGCTGGGTGTGGTGTTGCCCGAAGGTACTGTTTCTGTTGTTTACTTATAAATCTCCAGGCCTCTCCTTACTCACTTTAATCTCACTTTTTCCATTGTTAACTTGTAAATAGCTAGGCCTCTCCTTGATCACTTTATTCTCCTTATCAAAAGAAACCACTCCTTCACATGCCTTGGACCCACCTTTAATCTTCCTAGTGCACTTTTCAGATCCAAACAGTACATTCTGCATTTCTTTCTGCCCCATCTGCTCTTCTTCACTGTAGATCTGCACAATATTCACCATTAATAGCCATGCCACCTACATTAGGCTGTCTCGAAACATCCTCCACCAAAGACATTAGTCCATTGCTTTTCAACTTAGCATCAGGTAAGCATTTGGGCTGTGGGCAAACTGCTGCCAGACTCTTTGTCAAAATATCCCATTTGATGCCTAAGTCTTTATTTTCCTCTGGAACTACATTTTTTGCAGCAATGCTTTCTTCCAGGCTTCTACTAGAATGGCCTGTTAAGCTGTGCTTACAGTAGTCAACAGCTTTTCTAGCCCCCAATGTTCCAAAGTCTTCCACATTTCTCCAAATAGCCACATGGTCAGGTTGTTCACAGCCAACAGCTCACTCTCTGGTACCAAATAATTGTATTAGTCACTTTTCTGTTGCTGTGATAAAACCACCATGATCAAGGCAACTTATAAAAGGAAGAATTTATTTGAGCTTACGATTCATGGTCCCAGGGAATTAGAGTCCATTGTGGTGGGAGGCATGGTGGCCAGGGCTGGAGCAACAAGCCAAGGGTCACATCTCGCAATGAGCACAGGAAGTCAAGAGAGAGAGAGACTGGAGACTGCAAGGCTTGTTAAACTCACTAAGCCTGCCCCCAGTGACGTACTTCCTCCAGCAAGGCCACACCTTCTAAAACCTCCAAGAACAGTGCCACCAACTGGAGACAAAATGTCTGAATACTTAAAACCTATGGGGGACACTCTCATTCAAACCACCACACTGTCAGAAGACAAAGCTAATTCACTGATTTAGAATCAGTGAAAAGTGTGACAGGAACGACTATGTGTTGGCAATAGGGCTTGGTACATGTTCAAGACCAAAACTGAAATTATCATTCCCTGGTTTTCAGCCATGGACCACTAAAAATTTCTTCTCAAATACAAAAGGCTAAAGACCCTGACTCCTTCATTTTCTCTCAGGATAAAAACATGTTTCAAAATTAAATGTGTTAAAGCTTGCACAATGTGTTGCTTATCCTCATAGCTTATTCTAATTCAAAAATATATTAACTATAATTCTTCCTTTCATAATGTAAGTGTAGAGGTCATGGAAGGTACCAGATGGACAGTTTTTGGAGATGCATTCTACCTTTGATTAAAATATAGCAAAGAAATTATCTCCATAATGGAAAAAAAACCCTTGTCAAACTTTGAGCAGAGTTGAAATGGTGGGAAATCATAAGTGCCAAGTTTGTCTATATATGTGTTGGAGAGGGGGTAGCTATTACTGCCAATATCCCAAGTTTCAAATCAGATACTGAGTGCCTTTTTTGAAATTTAAAGAAAAGGCACTTCAATTCTTGAAAGTACACTGATCACATGAATTTAAAACTTTATAAAAGTTAACAGAATAGAGTAAAACTGACATTTTTAAAGCAATTGATTTTTTTCATAGAATCTCTTATTTATTTTACTACACAGAATTCATTTCTTAGGAAAGTTAATTTATAATAATATAATTAACTGCTAAAAATATGCATTGACTGATGGTACATCTTGCCCATGTAAAGCATTTGCTGAAGACTCAGTTGGTCAGGTATCAACATATGAGTAGAATTGTGACTAAAAATACAATCAAACAATATAGACATTGGCATTATAGTGTAATGTGCAGACAGGCCAATACATAGGAAAGTATAAAATTCTCAGACATCAAATTATGAAGATTGAATATATTTTTTTGGAAGGCAGAGAACATTGAAAGGGTAAATACTAGAATTGAGAATCTGACAAGTAGATGATTCAGCTAACCTCAATTAGACAATGACTGGCAGTAAGATTTGGAGATGGTTTTCAGTTAGTCGAGTGTATTTTATATTAAAATTCAGAGATTCATAGTTTACTGTTATTTATGTGATTCCAGTGCTAAAAAAGTTATATAGTAGTGAAGCTATGATAATAAACCCACAGGACTATAGACTGTCATGCAAAATAATATTTAAGAATATAGTAATGTTTAAAAGATTGGTCATATTTTACAGTGCACTTAGGAGCATGGCAGCTTTTCCTTTAGCTTCCTTTTTGTCATTGTTTGTTTTGAGTTTTTGTTTTGTTTTGTTGTTGTCTGCTTGTTTTATCAATCTTGGTGTATAATCTAACTGTAGAAGTATTGCAAAATAAAATCAGAGGGCCAGGCTTAGAGTAATGTTTTGCTTTATTGATCTTACAATAAAACAGATTTGCTGGCATTATAAATGCTATTAGTTTATCTTACTGGATGCAAGTTTTGTTGATTTTCTTGGCTAATTATCAAGATAAGTTGAATCTAATATTCGATTCTCAAGCACCAACAAAGTGTTTAATTGGATATTTGGTGATCTTCTGCTTTACGATTCCTTCAGGGACTGGGAATTCAATATTTTTATTTGACCACTTCTATCTTCTGTCTTTGGTTTACAGTAAGCCTCAAAGCCTTGGTTTTCACCTGCTGTATTTTGAATG
Organism: Rhizomys pruinosus; assembly: GCA_009823505.1. Taxonomy (NCBI): domain Eukaryota; kingdom Metazoa; phylum Chordata; class Mammalia; order Rodentia; family Spalacidae; genus Rhizomys; species Rhizomys pruinosus. Next base: position 288,446 of record VZQC01000085.1, on the reverse strand, counting down.
AGACTGTCGTAGTTTGTCTTCCATTGCTGTGACAAAACACTCTGACCAACACCAACTTGGGGAGGAAAGGGTTTATTCAGCTTACATCTCCTGGTTCATAGTTCATCACTCAGGGAGCACAAGGCAGGAACTCAGGGCAGGAACCTGGAGGCAGGAGCTGAAGCACAGGCCATGGAGGAATGCTGTCCACTGGCTTGCTCGCTCTGGCTCATGCCCAG
>VZQC01000085.1:267712-285252 GCA_009823505.1 Rhizomys pruinosus | reverse complement strand
TATATATATATATATATATATATATATAGTTACATATATATATACACACATATGTATGTAAATATATACATACATACCCATATCACCTAAATTGGAAGATTTTTATCTCCATTTTTAAATTGATGTTTTGTATATTTCATACATCATTTTTCAATTCAGTTCAGGCATATCCCCCTTTCCCTTTCCTCCACCCAACCCTACTCCATCCCACCCCACACCAGTCCATGAATTCTTCCATAACTGTCCTGCATCTTTTTCTCAGTCTTTTTTTATGCTTAGGAATTCACATTTTCCTCCATTAATTTTATATTACTCTAAAATACGGGTACATACTCTTCACCAATATACAGTAATTACAGAGTCTGAGAATAATTGCTGGGAGGATTCTAGAGCCTGTTGAGAGATTCACATTATAACAACATAGTTTCCTTCAGATAAACAGAAATATAACAATATTGTCATTCAACTTGCCTTTCATCTGGGGATTTGTTGTTAGCATCCACAAATGAGGGAAACCATTCTCCCTTTGTCTTTCTGGGACTGTGTCACCTCACTCAGCATAATAGCTTCGAGCTCCATGCATTTACCTGCAAAGTTCATAATGCCATCTTTCTTTACCACTGAATAGTACTCCATTGTGTAGATGTACCACATTTTTGTCATCCACTTGTCTGTTGAGAGGCATTTGGGTTGGTTCCAGCTATTTGCTATTGTGAAGAGAGCTGCAATAAACATGGACGTGCATGTATCTTTGCAGTAGGATGAGTCTTTGGGGTATATACCCAGGAGTGGTATGACTGGGTCAGGTGGTAGGCTCATTTTTAGTCTTTTAAGGGTTCTCCACACTGCTTTCCATAGTAGTTGGATAAGATTACATTCCCACCAGCAGTGGATGAGTGTTCCCCTTTCCCCACAACCTCTCCAACACCTGTTGTCTTTTGTTTTCTTGATCTTAGTTAGTCCTGTTAGAGTGAGATGATATCTGAGAGTGGTTTTAATTTGCATTTCCTTAATTATTAATGATGTTGAACACTTTTTATGATGTTTCTCAGCCCTATCTTTACTTCCTTACTGGTGAGGTCTCTGTTCAGCTCTTTACTCCATCTTTTGAGTAGGTCATTTGTCTCATCACTTCTTTGTTTTTTTGAGTATTTTATATATTCTTGATGTCAATGCTCTGTCAGATGTATCATTGGTAAAGATTTTCTCCCACTCTGTGGGTTTTCTCTTCACCTCCTTTATTGTTTCTTTCACTGTACAGAAGCTTTTGAGTTTTAGGAGGTCCCATTTGTTGATTGTTGACCTTACTTCCTGAGCAGCTGCTGTCTGATTTAGAAAGTCTTTTCCTATGCCTATGTCATGTAGGTTGTTGCCAACTTTTTCTTCTATCACTTTCAGGGTTTCAGGCTTCATAATGAGATCTTTGATCCACTTGGAATTGATTTTTGTACAGGGTAAGACATAGGGGTTTAATTTTGTTCTACAGATGATCCAATTTTGACAGCACCATTTGCTGAAGATGCTATCTTTCCTCCACTGAGGGATTTTTGCCCCCTTTTCAAATATGAGGTGGCTGAAATTGTATGAGCTTAAGTTTGTGTCTTCAATTTTGTTCCATTGGTCAACAGAGGGAATTATCCCAAACTCCTTCTATGAAGCCAGCATCACTCTAGTACCAAAATCAGGCAAAGATGCAAGCAAAAAAGAAAGCTATAGAACAATCTCACTAATGAACATAGATGCAGAAACTCTCAACAAAATATTTGCTAATTGCATACAGATTCACATAAAAAAGATCATCCATCATGATCAAGTTAGATTCATACCAGAGATGCAAGAATAGTTCAACATATGTAAATCAATAAATATCATAAAACACATAAATGGACTGAAAGACAAAAACCACACAATCATCCCAATTGATGCAGAAAAAGCCTTTAACAAGATCCAGCTTCTTTTCTTGTTTAAAGTCCTAGAGGGAATAGGACTGAAAGGAACATTCCTCAACATGATCAAAGCCATATATAACAAACCCACTGCCGACTTCATCCTAAATGGAGAAAAATTGGAACCATTTCCCTTAAAGGTGGGAACCAAGCAAGGCTGCCCCTTATCGCCACTCCTCTTCAACACAGTGCTCAAAACACTTGCTAGGACAATAAGACAAGAGAAGGAAATTAAAGGAGTACTAATCGGAAAAGAAGAAGTGAAGCTATCCCTTTTTGCAGATGATATGATAGTTTACCTAAGGGATGCTAAAAACTCAGAAAACTTCTAGAAATGATTAAGAGTTTTAGTAGTGTTGGCTACAAAATTAACCTAGAAAAATCAGTAACCTCTCTTTACACCAACAATAAACGAGTGGAGAAGATATAAGAAGACCTTCCCACTTACAATAGCCTCAAAAATAATAAGATAACTGGGAACAAGCCTAACTAAAAATACCAAAGAACTCTACAACAAAAATTTTAAACCCCTGAAGAAGGAAATTGAAAATGGCATCAAAAGATGGAAAGACCTACAATGCTTATGGATTCGGAAAATTAACATAGTAAAAATGTCCATTTTACGCAAATTGATATACAGATTCAATGCAATCCCAATCAAAATCCCTATGAGCTTCTTCACAAACTTGGAAAAAAAAATCGTTAAATTCATATGGAAAACAAAAGTCCCTAATAGCCAAAGCAACCCTGATTGAAAAATTCAATACAGGGGGGATTGACCCACCAGACTTCAAACTATATTACTGGAGGATTTTTTTTTTTTTTCCTAAAAAACGTTTTATTTTCCTTAAGGAAGTGCTCAGCGATTCCTCCTTGGCAAGCCCAAACAACCATCAATCCTGCCCTTGTGCTCCACACTGGGGTCTTTCCCTCACATGGTCTCCCAAATGAAGTCCATTAAGCACACACCCTGTCTTGATCTCCCTGCACTGGCCTCCATGATATGGACCGGGTAGTCCAACAGTGATATTATATACTCTGACGAGGCTGAAATCCCCTTAGTTGCTTTGTCCACAAGCTGGGTATCTCAGTAGTTCCCATCTGGCATTGAAGGTTTGGAGGATTCTTGGAGAGACATGAGTCTTTAGTCCATATTGGAGGGTTAAAAAACTGTGTCTCATGTCTTTGAAGAGTGGCTAAAGCAGTGGCAGCCACAGAATAGATGCACTTGCCAGTAAGAATTGAAGATAGGCCAAACAACAGTGCTCTCTCTTTTTTCTTTTTGTCTTTTTACTAAGATCTCAAGTTTTACATCTGGAGTACAATTTCTCTGGTCTTACTGATTATTTATTTCTGGTTTTACTTTCCTTTTGGATGCTTAAGTCCACACAGCCCAGATTAACCAATATTTTTGTTTTCTTTAGGTCAGTTGAGGATCTGGTCCTCAGGGGTCTCTTGGGTTTTTTTTTTTTTGGGGGGGAAGAAAGGAGGGAACACCTGGCTCCTTTCAGTTTTTCATTTACAAGTTCCATCCTCTTGAGGACAGAATCTGATCTTGCTTTTAAATAACCCAAGTAACAGGTCATTATAATAAGTAGAATTTATGGTGTGTGAAAGGCCTAAATAGAAACAAATTCAGATAAGACTATTTTACTGGGTCCAATCCAGTTTCATGATGGAAAAATACTATTTTCAAAATTCATTATATTTTGATGTGGACTTTGCTGTAAATGTCAACTGGAATGGTAGCTTTGGTGGTAGTTCAGTACTGAATTAGGGTTGTCAGTGTGATATTTGTTTTCTATTCAAATACGGAAAATGAAATGTATCCCAAATATATATCTTTGCCATTTACTGGTACATCTGCCAGCTAATGAAGATGGTCTCAATTCTCCTAAAACACTTCCTAATAGTCTACTAATGTATATTAAAGTAGGTAATACAGGAAAACCAGACTTCATAGGAAATTTCTCTAGGAGCTCAGACCTTTAACATCAGAATATAGTTCTGATTACTGATGATTTTCAAAGCATTTTGTTTCCTTTGATGATGGTATGCTATGTCCAAAATGAGAATGCTTTGGTGTTTGGAGTGTAGTTCTGGAGAGCACTTGGCTAAGCACATGTAAGGCCTTGCATTCAGTCCCCAGTACTGACATCCCTATCTCAAGGATCAGTCAAGTGTTCTGTGAGCACGTTATCCATCTTTAAACAACAGTACTAGTCTGGGATGTAACCTTAAATCTGGCCATCCATATAATTGCAAAGATTATAAATACTGAAGTGCTCCAGAGTAGTTGTCTGCTGTCCTTTAAGTACAGGTGCTGCTCCTTACCTGCTGTTCTTCATGCTTTGCTTTGCTTTGCACCATTGGTTTGTAAGATGGCGTCAAAGAACTTTGTTGTCTATGAAGTGTTACAAAAGAAAACTTTCTTATGCATTTTGGGGGGAGTTGAAATTTTACTTCTTGAAAAAGCTGTTGTGAGAGTTGGAAACTCTGCACCTATATGTATATATATTTGAGCAATAAAGCATGTGCTGAAAATGTGATATATATATATATATATATATATTGCTTTATTTGCATGCTATCTCTAAACAAAAATATAAAAAACAAGTTACTGAGGTTCCACAGGAATGTTGAGAACTAACTTTTCTCAAATCTCTTATTCACAGGCCAACAAACTCTCCAAAACTCACCGGAAATATTTCTTCTTATGTACTATCAATAAAGTTTCTGCTCATTTGCAAACAGATATGAAAAACTGGGTTAGAAGCTCCACAAAAGAGGTGTCTATGGATGTGGGTAACAATGGATGGAAATATGTCTTACCAGTTTCTTCAATAGTATTTTACAAAAGCCAAGAGCAATGTAAACGTCTTGGTTCCTATATAGACACATAATTGAAGATAGTTTAAAAATGAATAAATGTCACTGACAAAATAATTTCAGACATATTATTCAACCTTAATAAAAAAGTATATTTTTCTTATAAAGTCTTACTTTTATTTTACTTTTTTGCTCATTTTATCCATTGTTTGCTTTATTATTATCTAAGTTAGCTTTCCTTGGTAGTCCTTTTTCCTAAATGAATAAACAGAAAAGATAAAGAGTAATTTAAATATTCTAAAATTAGTAAATGTTTTGAAATTTTTTGCTTTGAAATTGCAAACTACACTTTCAAGGTCCTTTTTCATTACGGATTTGGAATCAGTTTAAGTAAGTTAGTTTATGTTTATACCCCCAGTTATCTGGTCTGCAATAGGAAAACAATACTTATAGGACAGGGCTGTAACCATTAGACGACATGTGACCAAACTGCCCAATATCCACTACTAGAAACAACTAAAAAGCATTATACTGAATCATTTTTCCTTAACTTGTAAACTTTATTGTGTAAATGAAGTTTTCTTCTCAGTGATGGAGAATGTAATTTCTAAAGGAGTTTTTAAAGTAGTTTCTCTTATTTTGTTAAAAAAGATCCCGTAAGGGAATCCAAAATGCATGTGATCTCAGTTCCCATGGTTAAACTCCTTCAGTTGTAAATTCAGCTGTGGGATTGAACTATTAGCTGGATGGGTTGTAGTCAGGAGCAGGAAAGCTACAGAGGCACGAAACGTGTGGAAGACAATTTAATGCTTCCTCTTAGCCTGCATTTCATCTTACCCTTTGCTGTCTGTGGACTATTCATCAACATTACCATGCCCTGAAATCGCCTTTGAAATTTTAATCAATTTAACATTGGTATATCTATAGATTAGATGAAATAACTTTTGCTGTCTCTTCCAAGCACCTTTGTCATTTGAATGGCTTACAGCCCTCATATTTCTCAATATGAATTTGTAGATATCCTTCTATTTCAATCTTGTTTTCAAAGGACAAGGTGGAAGATGACAATGGTAATGAAGATTAACTGAAAGACTAATTATTTAGTCACTTGTGGGGGGATGAGGCATACAGCTAAATCTTTCTGTCACGAATATTCATAACTAGCTCAGTTTTAATGCCAGATTTATGAGAGCAAGTGATCCATCTCGATCATATGCTGGATGCTTTATTTAAGGTAGGTTCAGGAGAATCTTAATTTTTCCCACAAAGCTATTCACTCTGTAGCATTCTTAAAACATTATTCTTTATAAATTTCAATGTGCTACTATACTTAGGAACAGTATCTAAATGGTTTTGAATGGTTATTATATATTAGAAATATCTGTATTTTTTTAGCCGGCCGTGGTGGCACACGCCTTTAATCCTAGCACTCGGGAGGCAGAGGCAGGCGGAATTTTGTGAGTTCAAGGCCAGCCTGGTCTACAGAGTGAGTTCCAGTACAGCTGGTGCTACAGGGAGACCCTGTCTCGAAAACACACACACACACAAAAATAAATAAATAGAAATATCTGTATTTTCAGCATTCACAAAGAATTTCATTTTAAGTTTGCTTTAATAATTATTTAATTCATAAGAAGTTTATATAGCATAAACCCAACATAAAAGAACTGATAATTTGTAGATTTAACTGTACCTCATTTTATACCTATGAACATTTTTGATACTGTGAATATTTCAATTATATAATATACCAACTATTAAATTAGCACATAATTTAAAACTGAGCTGATTACAGAAAGTTAATATAACATGCAATATAAAAATCTTTATTGCAATTATAATTTTGTCATGTTTGTATGATTATAATTATACCAAATTAAGATGATAAATACAGTAATTGAGAAGATATTTTTCTTCCTATAACTAGATAATAATTTTTTCCATCTAGGTAAAAAAATAAATAGAATCATTCTAGGAAATATTTGTTACATATGAATGAAAGAATCTCATAGGGCTGAATATTTGAGGATAAATATCTGCTGATTAAATACATTCTAATACATTCCAAACTGTCATATTCTGTGAAACCTGTGAGAGTTTTTCAGGATGGGGCATATTGAGAACTGAAAGTAGTTGAGAATCATGTCACTTTTCTAGAAAGACTTGAATATTTCTACAATTAATAATGGAATATAGGACAGATCATTTCCATAAATACTTGGCTAAGAAGGCAAAGTCATTGACAGTATTTTGTCAATTGTTAAGTTAACAATCATGCTTTAGAATCCCCTATAAAATTTCCCCTGGGCAAAGGACTCATACTTTGTATGAATTAATGTACTAGAGGTCCTGAAGGCTAAGAAGGCTGCTATTCCAGTTTGCTGTGACACATACGTTCTTGAACAAGTCAAGAGCTTGCCTCTGTATCTCTTTTGTTACCGTTTGTCCATACCCTTCAAATTCTGTTTTGAAGTGTGAAGGTTCTCACTGGACAATTCATCTTCACCTCTCTGAAATGAATTTTCTCTGTGTCTTTCTCTTTGCCTTTATCTTGACTAGCACGCTGCTCACTCAACATGGCCCTAAACCTTTTTCAAACTTGCACTCCATTTAATCAGAATCAACATGAAAGTCAAAATGCAGTCCCTCATTTGCCTTAAATGAACTCATTTTACACAGGCAGGGAGACTGATGGCTTGCAGTTTGCAGTATTTTGATTATCCCTCAAACATTCCAAATATTTTATAGAATGCACAAAGTGAAAAAGAAAAGTAAGAAAAAAAGAGAAAGAGAAATTTTTGCAAAGTTTTTGCTTTGGGACTATGCATATTCATTTCCTATTTCCCCAGTAACAAATTACTAGAAATTTAGTGGCTTTAAGCAAGTCTATCTTCTTACAGTTTTGGAAGTCAGAAATCTGAAATGACTTTCACAGGTCTAAAATCTAAATGTTGCCAGGGTTGTGTTCCTTATGGAAGCTCTACAGGAGGATCTGTTTCCTTGCCTTTTCTGGCTTCTAGGGGCTGTTTGAATTCCTTCACTCAAAATCTTCCATTTTCAAAGCCAGCAAGGACATATGGAGTCCTCACATCCACTCTCTGACTCTTCTATCTCCCTCTTTCACTTATAAAGTCTTTATGATTGTACTTGATGCACTGGGAAAGTCTAAAGTAATCTCCCTATCTCAAAATCCTTAAACTAATCTCTTCTGAAAAAATCTTTTGGCCATGTAAAGTGCATATTCATAAGTCTGGTATTTAGGATGGGGGGACCACTGTAACAGCTTCAACAGACATACATAAATGACAAAAGTTGGGAGGGAACCAAGGCAAAAGCAGTTTGGTTCGAGTATCTTGTTAGCTATCTTTGCTTTTAATTTTTTTTCTAGGAATATAGGATTTTGTAATTGAGAGCAGAAGGAAGGTCAAGTATACTTAATTGTACCAAATCCTGTCTGTTCACATATTAACTATATGTCCCTCATAGGTAAGGCACTTAAGGTCTCTGAACCCTAGTTTTTCACATGTGGCAAAGGGATGGCATTAGATAATTAGAAAGAAAAAGAAAGAGATTTGATATGTATTTGTATGCATGTGTCTCAAGGGGTTCTTTTGAAGTTTAAATATTGTATTCACTGCCAAATACTACAATATGAATAAAATAAATGTTGACTAATTTTCTTGGAACAGTTTCTTGCACATAACCTATTTCATAAACTACTATTAAAATGAATATTATATAAACAATCTTGCCAATTATGTTATTTTGGGAATGTAATCATCTAAAGATGTGACTTTTGGTTATTCATTTTACAGCATAGGAAATAATTTAGATTGCTTATGATGTGTGTGATGTAAGTGAAGAGAACTGCATATTTAATTCTCTTCTAGTCATAGCACAACTGGTAGACTTAACAGGATAGAGACTCTTTCAAATCAGTCTTATCATCTTAACAAAGTCAAAATCTACATCTTAAAATGTGACAGAAAAGTGGTAAAGATACAGTCTACACATTATAGCTTGAGATTCCATAAAGCCTTTATTCTGCATAGTCATATAAGCTAGTCAATATTCATTTAGCTAACTAGAGCTTTTAAAGTTCATGCTTCCGTTTCCTTCAATATAACATTTATTATATGACATCCAGTTCCAGGAAGAAATTTTTGTTTTGACATGCATAATTAATATCTAAAACCCAGATGAAATAAAATTAATATCTCCATGATAGCAAAGCAAAGCCAATCAAGAGAGGGAAAGGAAAGCTTGGTTTGTCCCTAGACAGCATAGAAATATTAATTGTTTTGACTTTATAAAATGAAAAAAATTTCCCCTCAAACATGGTCCCCCTTCTAGTTTTGGGCCCAGTACCACTTTTACTCTTTCTGCCCCAGATCACTAGATTTCACTCTTGGTCCAGACCTGCCAACTGAATCCCTATTCCCTATACTCAGACCAGCTCAAATTTCCAGTCCAGCTTGTTAAACTCTGCACAGGCTGTCCCCACCCCACATTGGTTTGACTCCTGCCATCAGCCTTCTACCTTGGAAAATCACTGATTGTGCCCACTGCTCTTTGATTCTTGTGCAACTTGAGCTGCCCCACCCTCTCCCCTGCTCCAAAGGTTCCCCCTTCTAGCCAGGAGCACAGGTCTGCTTCTACTCTTTCCACCCCAGATCTCTGGACTACCTTCTTAGTATGGCAAACTGTGTCCAGATCCTCTGCACTCACACTAACTCAATTCTCCATCTTCCTCTGTTAGACTCTATAACTATCACCACCCAGTCTTGCCCTTGGCTCCTCTCCTGATATGCCTGCCACAGACTTTCCTATTGTCCAGACCACTACACACAAGAACCTGAGCACACACCAACTAAATTTTCATACCTGAACAAAAAGTAACTAACCTACAGAAGTGTGCTACAATGAGAATCACCTGGGGGGGACTTCCTGATGCAGAATTTAAAAGAGCAATCATAAATAACAAGTATGTTACATAATTAAAGCTGTATACAACAGACCCACAGCCAATATCATTCTAAATGGAGAAAAACTGGAAGCACTCCCCAAATCAGAAACCAGACAAGGCTGTAGATTATCTCCACTTCTTTGTGATATAATGCTTGAAACTCTTGCTAGAGCAATAAGGCAAGAGAAGGAAATTAAAGGAGTACTTATTGGGAAAGAAGAGGTCAAATTATAATTACTTTTAGACTGTATGATATTATACATAAGGGATCCCAAAAATTCCACCAGAACAGTTCTAAAAACAATACTTTAGCCAAGTGGTAGGTTACAAAATCAATTTACAAAAATTGTTAGACATTTTATATGCCAATAATAAAAGAAAGAACCATATAAACCCATTCACAATAGCCCCAAATCCCACAATAACTAAGAGTGAACCTAACCAAAAACATCAAAGATCTCTATAATCAAAATTTCATCTTTGAAGAAAGAGATAGTGGAAGACACCAGGAGATGGAAGGACCTGCTATGCTCATGGATTGGTAGAATTAATGTTATGACAAAGACGATCTTACCAAAAGCAATCTATAGGTTCAATCCAATGCCAATCAAAATTCCTACAAAATTCTTCACAGAGCTAGGAAAAAACATCCTAAAATGCAAATAGAATCACAAAGAACCGGGATATCCATAGCAATCTGTGGCAAAAAGAACATTGCTGGGGAAGAACCATAACAGATCTCAAACTCTATTACTGAGATAAATGGCATTGTATTTGCATAAAATCAGGTATGTAGAAGAATGGAACAGAAGACTGAAACATTAGTGCCTGCAATTTCAGCCTTCAGGATCTCCACCTGTAGAGGAATAATATCAGACCATATCTTTCACCTTGCACAAAAGTCAACCCCAAATCTATCAAAGACATCAATATGAAACCTTACACTCTAGAAGAAAAAAATGGGAAGTACCCTATAAAATATAGGTTTTAGAAAGGACTTTCTAAATCTAACACCAGGTACTCAGGCATTAAGATCAACAATCCACAATCATTAAACTAAAAATATTCTGAACAGTGAAGGAAACTAAAAAAAAAAAAGATGTGAAGAGAAAGTCTACTGAGTGGGAGAAAATCTTCACCTGCTATACGTTTGTCAGAGGAGATGTATCCAGAATATATGAAGAGTTCAAAAAATGAAATAAATAAATAAACAACACAATAAAAAGATGTGCTAAAACACCTGAACAGATAGTTCTAAAGTGAAAATTTAAAATGGCTAAAAAACACTTTAAATGTGGTCAATGTCATTAATAATTAGAGAAATAGAAATCAAAACCACTTCTTTAAGTAAGAGAGCCTGGATAGGCTGACTAGATTCCAGTAGATGAACTTGCACTTAGGGACACCTGAATACAAATTCTTGAAGAGATAGGACTTAATATATATGACAAAATACCTGAAATCTGGTAGGGGGTGCTATGGAGCATAGGAAGAGGAGAGGGTCTCTAAATTGGATCAAGATGAAATGCACAAAACTCAATAAACAATATTTAATATTAAAGAAACTAAAATGATAAATTCTAATTTTTAACTTATGTTGGGCTTTTGTATATCCATTAAATCATCTTGGTGCCTGAAACTAGATCTCGTTTTACTTTAAGCTCACTTTCAAGTCCTAAGTGCAAGCTGAAGGAATTACAAAGGGCAAAGTGTAGGAGAGTGGTAAGGGCAGAAAGTCAAGCAATTATACCGAATGCTCTGAGGGATAAAATAATGGAAGTTCTAAAGCATGCCTGGACTTGATCCAAACAAACCCATGCTTTGCCCCCATTGTACTTAACTGTGTTTTGTTGCTGTTCTGTAGCAAATCAAACCCACAGCTCCTTAGGTTGTGGGTTCATGTTGCTGATGTTATCATTACTTTAAATACATTTCATGTAACCCCAAAAGTCATGAAAATATCATAATTATATATCAATAAGAAGTCAATCTATAATGTGTCAAGATTTTACATGAAGAAAAATAGTTATATTTTATTTTGTGATTAAAATGAGAAACTTCTGCATAGCCTTTTTCAAACTTGAAAAGGAAAATTTAGATCCTGTTTGTCCAATTATTGTACTGAGAGTGTTGTGCCAGTATAAAAAAAATGCTTAAATACTTTTATTAATATTTATCTAGCAATAGTAACAAAAATCTCACCTTGATATTTTGGAATGGATAAACTATTTAGGAAGCTTTTAAAGGACTGTAATTATATTTTCAAAACTTCGGGGAGCAGTTTCCTAAAAGTTCTTCCCATCTAAAATAAAGATATTAAATTCCAGTCACTTAATCTGAATTCCTAGAAATCAAAGTTGCCCAAGTTATTCCAAATTGATTTTATTTGACCCTGGTGAATGTAATATTGTAATCTTGATGGAAATATGGTTCAAATAGCAAGTTTAACATTTATAAGCTTGTCGAAAATAGAAGTTAAATATAACTATGCTGACTTAATAGTACTCATTTTAGTAGAAAGATAATTATTTGCCAGAAATCAGGTTATTACATAAATAAAATTAAGTTGAAATTATTCATGTGACTAAATTTATAATAGCTATTTAATAGTATATAAATAATTACATTAGTTTTTAATTAAAATTAAGTATAATACACATTGTTTTCTAACTTTGACTATGTACAGATAAGACAGGCTTATAGAAATCAAATTGCTTAGATTTTTAAAATAATTAATGCATAATTGTGAAGAGATATGGGAACATATGGCATACTCAAAGGTAGAACAATAAAACACTTCTGCCTACCTGATAGAAAAAGTTTAATGATAATATTTTTCAACTGAAATTAATATCTTATTTTCATACACTTTTTAGCACAGTATACTAAGCAACTACTTAGAATTGCTTTTCTAAAATTGACATGTGAGAGGAGAAATAATTTTGAGTCTTAAAGTCAGTTATTCCAGAGGTTTTTTAAGATATTTAATCAACTTCTCTCCAAACACAGTTTTTTTGTTTCCAAGAATTAACATATATTCTCCTTGTAGTGCTGCCAATAAGTAAAATGCTATAGAGTTAGGAACTTATATAAAGGAAATATGAAAAACAGGATATAGAAACAAGATGAAGTGATTTCAGATATTGTTTAATGGGAAAGCATTTGGTTAGTATAAACAAAACCATAAGTTTTATCACTAATCCCACACAGAACAATGAAAGAAATAAAAAGGAAAGAAAAAAAGGACATGGAGTCTTTGACAATCTTAATGTTTTAATGCATATTTTACAAATATTGAATATGAACTCAAATCAACAAATGATGTTGAATGATACTGTAAAAGTCAGAACACTTGTGAAGGTTAATCTCCACTGTCAATTTGACTGGAATTTGAATACAGAATTGTGCAGAGGATACACGTTTCTGGGTATATCTTTAAGGATATTTCCAGAGGAAGAATTTCTAGAGAGGGAGACCCAACTTAAATGATGCAGCACCATCCATGGGTTGGAATCCTGAGCTCAATGAAAAAGAGAACCAGGAGGAGCCCAGGAAGCTTCAGCACTCTCCAGTCTCTGATTCTTGGCAACAAGATGAATAATCTCAGCCACATCCTCCTGTCATCTTGAACTTTATCGTGGTGTCTGTCCCTCAGGAAGAACTCTACCTTTCTTTCTTTAATTGCTTGTTTTTAGGTATTTGTTTACAGTAATGAGAAAAGTATCTAATTCAGTACTGCAAACTTTAATAATGAATGCATCAGCACTATCTCATTTAAAAAGAAAAGTCCATCCTCAAGAAGCTTATATGCTGGTGAGAGAAGAAACACAAACAAATAAATAACAAAGCTAAGTTGTAATAACTGCAGGTGAGAAAAGACAGAGGAAACCTTTTTTATGCCCCCCCAAAAACAAACAAACAACAGAATTTGGGAGGAATCACTCCCATCTTTACAAGAAAAATCGCAGCAAAATCAAAAATCAAGAACTGAGATCATAAAAAATATGGCCAGATCAAGATCTAGTCAGAAATACGGGGACTGAGAAGGCTAATGTGGAAGACGAAAATCCAATCAAGTCATATCTGGTTCAACCATTTAAATAATTTTTACAAATGACTTGAAGTCAAAAGTGAGAAAGAAAGAACCTTCTTCATGAGCCTGTAATGTGGAGTTCAATTCTGTGAACATTTTCTCTGGAAACTCCATCAGATATACAGAGCTAGGATCTGAGAAAGACCCCTTGTGGCTTAAATATGTGGATAAGTTTCCACTGTGAAAAATCCCAGAGCCTTCCCCGCAGCAGACTTCAAATCAGGGAGACCTGCTTAGCGCTCATCTGTAAAGTCTTACCCTATCAGTGAGAAAGGAAATTGTCCCCAATACAGCTCTCTTGCCCTCTCATCCAATGTTATGGAGGGAGAAACATAAGAGGAAAAGGCAAGGCTTCCAGGAAATAGAAGGCAGACATTGCAATCAGGGAAGACAACTTAATATCGAGGAACAGTGAAAGCTCTTCCATTGGAGAAACATCTTGGAAGACTACAGCCTTGACACATATCCGAGCTTGTGTTGAAGACTATAGAGCATGCTAACCCCAACACTGTACGGCTGAACAACAGAGTTACAATGAAACAAACATGGGCTGTAGTTGGAAAGGCTGATAGATATAGACTATATCTGAGGAGCAGGACAAAGCAAAACTTCACAGATGGCAAACAAAATCAGAAGAAAGAATTTGAATTCTTTGATACCCACAGCTAAAGCACGTTTTAAACACTCAAATTTTAAACTAAGGTCTAAACTCATACAAAAGTCCTGGTTGCCCCAATTCTTGTTACATATTCTATGTTTTGAAAAAAAATATATAGAATACTAAAAACCAAGACAGATTCTAAATAGAGAAATCAATCAGTAGAAAAAGACATATATACAGCAAAAATGTTAGGATTATCAGACAAGAAACTTTGACTCATTTGGCATGCTAGAGAATCTAAATGGAAAAAAAAAATAGTAGCATGCAAGAAAAGATCAGTAGTATAACCAGAGACATAGATAGTCTATGAAGGAAGTGCTAGAAAATTCTCCATAACAGCAGGCATAAACTGGCTCACAGGGGAGAAGGGGTATAAACTGAACTTGAAGATAGGCCATAGAAACTTTGTAAATCAGAATAGGAAATAAATCTTTCTTAAAATGCAATGCAAGAGACAATGGCACAGAAATAAAAGGACACCAGAGAACTGCACTGCAACATGTAAAATAACAAGATAATTATAATTGGAAATAAAAAAAAGAAGCAGAGAGTGAAGCCAACTAAATATTTGAAGTAATAATGACCATCTATGTTTCAAAATACATGACAGGAAGAAAACAACAAATACAGAACAAATCAGAGTAAATATTTAAAAAATGAAAATCCACGACAAGCATATAACATTCTATGTTCCAATCTTCCTCTCGAAAACCAGAAGAAAGGGACTTGTGGGCGGGAACCTGGGTCGCAGGGGAGACGCCATAACGCGCCAGGCCAGTAGGATCGAAAGGTTATTCCTGGACAAACTGTCAGCCCATGAAAGGAAACAGCCAGAATTGACCAGAGTCCAAGTCAACAGCTCCAGAGAGAGTGGACTGTTTTACCTCTCATCCACCTGTGCCCCTTTTCTAAGCCTAGGGAACAACCTGCGGAAGAGGGGGCGTGGTAGAATGTAAGGGCTGCGATTGGGGTGAATGGTGAAACTACAGCAATGTAGTCTGGACACTCATTTGATCAACTTGATTGAACAAACAACCTGTCACCCCCCACTGGATGGTGGGGCTGTAGGTGTTTGGGCACAACAGCCTGCAGATAGGTTTTGCATGAAGGATGCTTGTACTCATGGATTATCACTTATAGCTAAAAATGAAAAAAAAAAAAACTGAGAGAAAGATGCAGGACAGTTATGGCAGAATGCATGATCTGGGATGGGGGGGGGGTGGGGGGGGAGGGAAAGGGAAATAAGCCTGAACTGAATTGGAAAAAATGTATGAAATGCACAAAGCATCAATAAAAACTAATTAAAAAAAAAAAAGAAAGAAAACCAGAAGAAAAAGAAAAGATAACATTGGAGCAAAAATAAATGTTGATGTTGAGGAATATCTGTTGCAGGTAAAATAGATTTCCCAAAGAAGAATAAGCATGCTGATTCAATGGCTTCTCAAGGGAAACTATGCTAACAAGAAGCAGGGCACATTAAATGCTAAAACACTGAAATGACTGCAATCTACTTAGAATTTCTAGCAAAAACACCTTTCAAAAAGAAGAAATAAAAACTTTTTTAAGCCACACCAATCCAAAGGACCTATTATCAGAACACTACACTTATAAGAAAGTTTAAAAGAAATTCTTCATTCTGAAGGAAAACCATATATGTCAAAACTTGTAAAATACCTAGGAATAACCCTAATTAAGGAGGTGAAAGAACTGTACAATGAAAAGTTAATTCAGTGAAGAAAGACTGGTAGAATAAATATTATGAAAATTACAATCTGACTAGAAGCAATTTACAGATTCAATGCAATCCTAAACAAATTTCTCCTAACATTCTGCACAGAAATAATAAAAATAATCCTAAAATTCATATGGAAGTACAAAAGACCCTAGATTGTCAAAGCAATCCTGAACAAAAAGATAAAATGATCAAACAAAAATCCAATGATAATAACAAAAATGCCTGAAATGGGGCTCGAGAGATGGTTCAGACATTAAGACACCTGGTTGCTCTTACAGAGGACAAAGGATCAAATCCCAGAACCCACATGGAAGCTAACAACCATCAATAACTCCAGTTCCCAGGGATTTGATACCCTTTTCTGACTTCCCCTGGTACTGTGTGACACAGGTGCACTTACCTACATGCAGGCAATATACTCATACACATAAAATAATAAACAAAATACATTTTAAATGCTGGAAGGATTACTATACCAACACCAAGTTTAAAGCTATATTACATAGCTATAAAAATGAAAATACCGTATAGCAGGCACAAAAATGGACAAGTAGATCAATGGAACAAAACAGAAGAAACAAATAGGTGTGTGTAATTATAGCAATCTGATATTTGACAAACATGTCAAAACTACACAATGAAGGAAAGACAGGTTCTTGAACAAACAGCTGGGGAAACTGGAAATCCACATTTGGAAGAATGAAATTAGACACAAAGCTATCACCCTACACAAAAATTAATTCTAACTGGTTCAATGTGAAACCCGAAATGATGAAATAAGAAAACAGGTTTTTTTGTAGGTTACTGTCAACATATTCTTCTATCATTTTCAGAGTTTCAGGTTTCACATTGAGGTCTTTGATCCATTTGGAGTTGGATTTTGTACAGGGTGAAAGATAGGGGTTTATTTTTGTTATTCTACAAATAGTGATCCAGTTTTGCTAGCACCATCTGCTGAAGATGCTATCTTTTCTCCATTGAGTGTTCTTGGCCCCTTTGTCAAATATGAGGTGACTGATGTGCTCAAGTTTCATTCTTCAATTTTGTTCTCTTGATCTACTGGTTTGATTTTGTGCCAGTGACAGGCTGTTTTTATGACTATAGCCCTGTAATATAGTTTGACGTCTGGTATAGTAATCTCCCTTGCATTGCTCTGTTTGCTCAGGATTGCTTTGGCTTTTCCATATGAATTTTAGAATATTTTTGCAAGTTTTGAAGATGTTCATGGAGATTTAAATTGAGATTACATTGAATCTGTATATTACTTCTGGTAGGATGGGCATTTTTTTTTTTTTTTTTTTTTTTTTTTT
>VZQC01000085.1:243467-265035 GCA_009823505.1 Rhizomys pruinosus | reverse complement strand
GTCAGCACCAGCTACACCTCATCTGCCTGGAAATACTGTGCAGCAGTGGCAGCCATATGTCTGTATATCCCAAATCTAATTGGCTATTAGCTCTCTCCTTGGAGGAATAACCCACGGCTGATGCCACAAGCTTACATCCTCTAATGGTTAGGAGATGTTATAAACCACATGAAGACCCTGTCATACTTAACAGAAGAAAATGTAAATCATGAATTAACATACCATCCAAACATCTGTGTCTATACCAAAAGCCTGGAATTTGGTTTCTGTCTGCTTTCAAAAGGGATGTGTGAGGCAACTTGCTTGCTTTGGAAATACCTTTTTTTTTTCTGGGGGGGGGCTCTGCAGGCCAGATTCTCTGGGAGGATGTATTTAACATTAACTAGCTTTCAGGACTGGGAATTAATTCTTGGACTGGGTGTGATGCCACACCTTTAATCTCAGTGCTTGGGAGGCTGAGGAAGGCAGTCCTTTGAGATCTCAAGGTCAGCCCATCTGGTCTGCTTTGGTGAGTTTCCTCCACCCAGCTGCTATCTCAAAGGATCAGAGATAATTTGCCTCTTACTAGCTAGCAAAATTTGCATCAGCAGTTAGAAATTCTGGTCTGGCTTGGGAGGGTCTTTAGAGCTTGAGGAATTCCTGAGCTCTCTGGAGTGTCTGAGTTGTGACTTTTTGGTCTCTGCTAGAGACCCATTTTGAGATCTGGCACCTGGATCAGTTGGGGTGCTACATGGCTTCCAGGGGTGGGAGAGAGCAACCTGGGATAGCGAATAGGCTTTATTGTGTTTCCTATCTACACCACCTTCCTCATAGGAGACAAACATACCTCCCTGGGTTTGAACTGGTGTCCTGCTGATCTAGCCACTCCTGGAAGTTCCCCAGCCAGGTGTGGTGGGCCACGCCTTTAATCCTAGCATGCCTTCAATCCTAGTACAGCCAAGGTTTCTAGGTGATTTTCCTAATGCTTTTTGTACAAATCAGAGACCAATGGCTGTGACAGGCCATACAGTAGGGGCTCAAGGGCCCCACACTAGAATCTAGATCCAGACTCCAACAAGTTTATCTGAGAAGGTGACCTCCTGTTAAGTTTAAAATGTTGTTATGTTGACTGTTACAAACTTACAATTCATATTTTCCTCTGATTTAAGATTTCAGCTCTAATTTCTTGTGACTTTTACTTTTTTATTATTTTTTTTAATTTTTTTAATTTTTTATTTATTTCTGTATGTGTATCAATGTACTGTCTGCATGCAGGTCTGTGCACCCCTGTTGTGCAATGCCGCAGAGGTCAGAAGAGGGTCTCGGATTCCCCTGGAGCTGGAGTTCTCCTGGAATTGGAGTTACAGACTGTTCTCAGCCGCCATGTGGGTGCTGGGGATCGAACCCCGGTCCTCTGTAAGAGCGGTCGGTGCTCTTAACTACTAGGCCATCTCTCCAGCCCCTATTATTATTATTTTTTTATATATCTATGAGTGTACTATCTGCATGTGTGTTGGTGCACCGATGTTGTGCAATGCCATGGAAGTCAGAAGAGAGGGAGGACCTTGGATTCCCCTGGAACTGTAATTAAATATGGTTCTTAGCCACCATGTAGGTGCTGGGAATTGAACCCGGGTCCACTGCAAGAGCAGTCAGTGCTCTTAACCACTGAGCCATGTCTCCAGCCCCATCATCTCTAATTTAGAGTTTTCATCAAAGTGCTGATGGAGCTTTTTACAAGTAAACTGTCATGTGAGCTAAAACTGTTAAATTACACTATGGTCCTTGGTCCTTATATTTTAAGTTAATTTTAAGGAATAATCACTTCTTTTATAGGGTGCAATTTATTTCCACATGTTACACATGTGGAAATGGAGATGGGACATTTGCCAGGCCTAGGTAAAATACCTCTAAGCACTCAAAGAAAATTGGTCATTTAAAACATGTTCCCAAGCTGGCATGAACATCTCACAGTTTATACTAGTGTATTTGAGATAACTGCCCCATCTCATTACATGGGAAATAAATGTTAACTACTTACTAAATCTGCACAATTAAGGGTTAATCTGTTTCTGAGTGATATGTCTCGTGTTATCAAAAAGGGATATAAAAAATGAAAAATGTTAAAAGGATATTTTTAGTAAGGATTTATGTGAAGATGATGAATAAGGTCTATGCAAGTGATAAAAATCTGAGGAGATTTGTTGTGACAGGTAAAAAGGACACTATATAAATAAGCATACAATTTTGTTTGTTTGTTTTTTATAAGTGTAAATTTGTAAGGTTCAGTCAACTAGTTTACAAATCAAAATGTATATCTAGTCAAGGTTTGTTTAGGAGTGTTTGATTTTTTACCAAGCTTTATATGCATATCACATGTCACTTCAAGTTTTAGTAAAATGCTAAGATACCTGTACTAAATTAAATTGGTATAAACACACAAGCTAGTTTACTAGTGGCCTGAATAGGATTGTGAATATACAGAGTTGTTAATTTTCAGTCCTTCTTGCCTTGAACCTGACTCCCTGTTACAGGTTTGGATTAAATGGGCACAGGCAAATGGTGGGTTACCTATGGCTACTGAAAAGTGTACTTTGTTTCTTACAAGAGTTGCTTTTGATATTTCCTTTGACCTAACAAGATAATTTGGCTCAAAGTTGGAATCTATCTTCCTGAACCAGCTGCATGCAGTCCAAAAGAAGACAGTTTGGATGGACTTGGTCATCCTTATCATTTTATTTCCTGTCTTCTGGTATGTGTTACAACTCCTGTCTTTCTGGGAAAACTATAGATCAGGATAAAGGGTCTGAAAAAGAAAGAGAGTGTTCTCATTTGTAGTAATTGTAGTGAAGAGTTTTACATTTAAAATAAGCCTGAAATTGTTTAATTCGATCTTGCTGGTTATGCCTGCTTAAAGCATGATGTTAAGTCCCTCCTCCAGTCAGTATTATACAAGGCTGCTTGAACTTTTGTCCAAGCCTTATCTAGAATATTATACAATAATTGAAGGTGTTAAGCTGGTGTAACTTAGCCTTTCTGGATGGATAATGACCATACTTAAATGCCCATACCAATTTGGCCGAAAACAAAAGTTGGTTAATCTGGGAAAACTGTATGAATCAAGAGAAAAGTATAACCATAAGATAAGTAATCATTATATTTCCTTTAAATTCTGAGAGATTATGACCCAAACACTAGATTTTAAGTCATTTAAAGTCATATGAGATTTGTTGTTACCAAATAACAAAGTTTCTTCTCTTTAAGCAACTACCTAAGGGAAAACTTACACCATGACTATTGAAATTTCCTGGAAAGCAGATACCGAGTCCAGATATTATGGACAAATGAACAAAAGGAGAAGAACAATAATGGATGCTTTGGAACCCCTCATTGAGAGATTCCAATGGACTTTTAAGTTGGACATTTAATTCACCCTCTTCCTCTCTTGGTTCCCTGCCTAGAAAATGTAACTAGTGCCTTCACAGGCACTAGTCAAGGATTTTGTTCTCTCTATAACTATACTTTTGGGGTCTTTTAGATAGATCCACTGAGCAGGGGTACCCCAGTTGCCATCTCCAGCTCCCCTTTTCAGCATGGAAGAAGTCAGAGCAGTTGGTGCCCTGATTTCCTCTTGGCAATTGGGGTAACCTCCTCAGAGGGTAATGTGATAAAAGTAGGAGCTAAAAATTGGCTAGGTAGTTTAAGGTCAAGACCCCCCCCCCAAAGAGCCAGTTTCTTTTTCAGTGAGAGCTGAGGACTTCCTGGATCTGCCAGTGGACTTATCCTTCTGGTTGCTCTGACTCATGGCTCATGCGTCCTTAACTCACTTGTCAGATTTATTGACCAGTAGGTAAATTCCATTAAAATCATGGTGCTAAGGACCTAATACAACCCCCCTAGCAGAGATCATTCCATCTTGGGGACACCAACTGTGGTCCACTCTTGTCAACTTCCTTCAAGGATTTGAAGGCCACATAATGAGAGAGAGAGATGAGTTGTGACCCCAGGTTTTCCTCATTCTGCCTGACCCCCTACCAAGTCCTCAATATAACATGTCAACATCGTGAACTTGGTGACATTATTAAAGGCCCCTGGTCACAACAGTTTATTAACTACACCATGACTCTTGGTTCTCAAGTTGTCTCCTTTAACTCTACCTGCCTTGAGGTCATAGACTTTGATACTAGCTTTGTGTCACAGGTGTGGTTTAAGCTAAAGTCCATTTTTGATCCTGCTACATTGGTCCCCTGGGGCATCCTCTACCTCCTGGCCTTTCTCTGCCTTTTTCTCTTCAGGTGTCTGTTTTGCTTTGCCTGCAGCTAATGCCAGGTCAACAAAACAATGGCTCAGGTCCTCTCAGCAATGGTCAATAGGGACTCTGCATGCACCCCTCCCAATGAGGTGATTCACATCTGGCTCTCATCCATCCACAATTCAGGGAATGAGCTTGTCTCTCCCCTCTGAGGTCCCGCTCCTGGCCTCTTCCCTCAGTGGCTGGCCAGTCAAAGACAGGTAAGATTCTGTACGACCAGGGCAACCTAAGACAGATGCAGTCAAATGTCGGAATGCCAAATGTGGGGTCAACAAGGTTCAGGCATAGCACCCGAGCTCCCACTGGACCTCTCCTCACACAAAATTAAATACAAAGGGTGGAAATGTAGTAGCCAGTATAATGAGAATTATGCATGTGCAGAATTTGTCCCTCATCAACCTTAACCTGCCCTAGGCAGGTGAGACCATACAAGCAGCTGAGTTGCAGACCTGAGCCAATCACAAGGTTAGAAGAGGAGAGGGGGAATGAGAACAGTGCACAACCCCTCACCCTGCCCCCAATAAACGAACCTGGGACAGCTCGCCCTCTGTCTGTGTTCACCCTGTTCCCAGGGTCTGTGTCTTGTCTCTCTGCCTCTCACCCCCTTTCCTTCACGGTCAGTCCCCGAAACAGCTGTCCAATTCAATTTAAGTCCCACTCAATAGGAGGGAATTCTTGACTGGTCATATCGTAGAAGATCCGAGAAGAGACATTACTGCTTGCCATTTTCCTAAAGCAATATAATTTGTAACTATTCTAAATTTCTATTTTCTAAAATTTAATGATATTCTAAATCCACTTGTAATTACAACACTCACCACTCATCTAAAATATTTTTTAAATTTTTTATTTTTTATGTGTATGAATGTACTGTCTGCATATAGGTTTGTGCACCCGTGTCCTTCAATGCTGCAGAGATCAGAAGAGGGCTTCGGATTCCCCAGGAACTGGAGAGATGGCCTAGTGGTTAAGAGCACCGACTGCTCTTGCAGAGGACCTGGGTTTGATCCCCAGCACCCACATGGCGGCTGAGAACCATCTTTAAAATATTTTTTAAAGCATATGGGCACCATTAAAAAGACCTTCAACTGGTCAAAATGCAGAGAATACATGCTCATGGAGTGTCTAGTCCCAGTTTGTTTTTCTACAACACAACTCCTATATTTCAGGCTTGGGGAACCTTATGGAAAAGGGAGCAGACATATTTTTTAATTTTAATTAATTAATTAATTAATTAATTTGTTTGTTTGTTTAGTGTATGAATGTACTGTCTGCAGGTAGGTTTTGTGCACCTGTGTCATGCAATGCTGCGGAGGTCAGAAGAGGGTGTCGGATTCCCCTGGAACTGGAGTTAAAGACGGTTCTCAGCTGCAAGGCGGGTGCTGGGGATCGAACCCAAGTCCTCTGTAAGAGCAGTTGGTGCTCTTAACTGCTAGGCCATCTCTCCAGCCCCAGGAGCAGAAATATTTTAAGAGCCAGAGGAATAGGATGGCTGTTGTAAGACAGTGACTTGTATCAGAAGGCATATCCAGGGAATGTCCACAAAATGGTTACCTAAACAAGACCTAAGACATCAGTCAACATGCAACATAGGGGGAGGAAATTTCACAAGGCTCCATCCATAGACAAATAACTACAGGCAATCAACAGCAGCTGAAAGAGGAAGAATCTGTTTCTTTTTCCAATGATGAGCTAGCTCCCTGCTAGGTTATCCAATAGCAAACAATGAACCCTACCCACATGTACATATGAGCAAAACTCATAGACTCAGCAGGCTGTGCAGATATACATATATACACGTGTGTATATGTTTAGCAAGAATAATTAAAGAAGGTCATGAATTTGAGAGGGAGTGGGGGAAAATCTGGAAGAGTTAGAGGAGGAAAAGAGAAATGATAGAGCATTCATGTGCAGAAATCTCAAAAAATTTAAATAAAAAACTCCTCACAGTAAGAATACCAAATAAATAGAACAAAGAGATGGTACTGAAAGATACAACAGAAAAAAGTTATATGTAAAGGAAATGATAATAATATCTGAGTTTTTAATGGAAATTTTAAAAGTCAGAAGAGTCTGGAGAAATGTGCTGCAAATTCTTACTGACCACAGATAGCAACCCAGACTACTTTACCCAGAAAATCTATTTGTCATAATTGATGGAGAAAGAAAAATCGAACACTATATAAGCAGGCTGAAAGAATTCATATAAAAAAGAGATGGATCAGCGGTTAAGAGCACCGACTGCTCTTGCAGAGGATCTGGGTTCGATTCCCAGCACTCACGTGGTGGGGAATCTGACATCCTCTTCTGACCTCTGCAGCATTGCTCTACATGGGTGCACCAAACTACATGCACACAGTACATTCATACACATAAAAATAAATAAATAAATAACATTAAAAAATAAAATGAGAATATAATAATTACTTTGTAAGAATAAAATTCCTGTAAAAGTAAAAAAAAAGTTGTATGTGGAAAGTAGGAATGGGAGCTCTTTTTTATCATAACCTAGATTTTCTGCACAGGAGATTCTAGTTAAGTACTTTACTATCAAAATGTATACAAAATTCTACTTCAGCTTAGAACTGAACTTTTTAAAATGATCTTAGAGTTAGCAATTCAATAATTTGTTGATCTAATGAATAACTACATATAGATAGTAATTAGGCTTATTTTTCATGAAACTCACAGGTATAGAGCTTTATTTTTCTTAAAATGGTTGTTAATCAAATATAATATTGATAAGTGAAATCCAGTCACATAATTTGACTGACATTTTGCCACTTGAAAAATTCATGTTAGTATAAAATATTTTATTTATTATTTTTATTTTATGTGTATGTGTATGTGTATTACTAGCATGTATATATGTGTGTTTCTACAGTGCCCACAGAGGTCAGCTCTGATCCCTGGAACTAGAATGATGAACAGTTGCTAGCCAACACTATGTGGGTGCTGAAAACCAAACTTAGGTGCTCTCTGCAAGAGCACCCAGTGCTCTTAACTACTGAACCATCTGTCTAGCCCCAAGACTATGAAATTTAAACTATAAAGATCCAATCTTCTGAATCTTTGTAATAAATTATGTAACTTACTCTATGACAGGTCCATCTTTAATCTATTCTTTCATCAGAATTGTAAGCTAAAGATGCAAAAATGCAGCAATATCTAGTGGCCATTGTCCTAATATGCACAAGAAAATTCATGGATCCTGGCTGGCCTTAGTTAAAATGAAATGTCTAAAACTTATTACTTAACAAATTCTCACATGTTTATATTTTTCTTCCTGTGAAGAAATTCTCCCATCTACCATGATTTGTGTTTCTGTCTTATGAGAGGAGAATATAACCTACAAAGAGGAATGAGTAAATAAAACTTGATAGATTAGAACTGTGGACATCAAATCTAGTACTTGTGATTTATAATGTAGTCCAATGGATTTGTAACATAAATGTTTGATATGCTAGTAGACTGATAATTTTTTCATGAAAGCAATCATGTTATATATCCATACAAGTTACATAGTGAAGTTTTTTCACAATGTTTATTGATAGATACAAGTATATGAAGTCAGTGCATGAACATGATTTGATACATTAAGTAGACTTAATTTCAATATTATAATAAGGGAACAATTCAAATTCTCACCATTTGTTTCACACCCAAAAAACCACTTCAAGGGTACTAACAATCTCTCAAATCTGATCAGTTTTGTGCAAGTAAAACATGTTTCTTTTTTAAAAAAGACTTGTGCACTTCCCCAGGCTCAAAGGTATTGAAATCTAGCACATAAAGCCCATTACTAGAGGTAGAAATACAGGTAATATACTATTACGGCTACAACCATCAATTACAGTTAAGGATTTTCTATAACAACCAAATGGATAATCTAATATTGCAACAACTCAAGTATTACTGAGCAAAGTGCATTTCTACAATATTCAGTGTTTCTATTCAGTTTTCTAACTTTATTTATTTATTTATTTATTTATTTATTTATTTATTTATTTATTTATTTATTGGTCTTTTCGAGACAGGGTCTCCCTGTAGCCCCAGCTGTCCTGGAACTCACATTGTAGACCAGGCTGGCCTTGAACTCATAATGATCGCCTCTGCCTCCCAAGTGCTTGGATTAAAGGCATGCGCCACCACACCGGGCAGTTTTCTAATTTTAAACAGTCTATGATAACTGGCAGCAAAGAAGGTCCTTGAAATAGACTGCCTCTGCTTGAGAACCTATGATGTAATTATTGCATGCTGCTAATATACTATCTAAACATTAAAGATATTCCTAAAATATTTGATGGTAGACTATGATAAAGACATTACACTACAAAAAAAAAAAAAAAACATTATGCAGAAGGAAACCCTTACTGACATGCTTCTGCTTTAAATATTGTGCCCCCAAATGAAGTCCATTAAGTATGCCACATCCTGTCGTGATACCCCTGCATTGGCCTCCATGATACTGCCGAAGTAATCCAACAATGTCAGTCCATCTTCTGAGGAGGCTGAATTTCCATTAGCTGCTTAGTTCATAAGCTGAGTATTTCAGCAGTCCGCAGTCAACATTATTATGGACAGCTAAAAAGTAAATAAAAAAAAAAAAAAGCTGTATCTCTATGTCTTGAGGAGTGCCTAAAATAGTGGCATCTACAGAGCATATGAGCCTGCCTGTAAGCAGGCGCCAAACAATGTGCTCGCCTGTTTTT
Source organism: Rhizomys pruinosus (assembly GCA_009823505.1). Taxonomy (NCBI): domain Eukaryota; kingdom Metazoa; phylum Chordata; class Mammalia; order Rodentia; family Spalacidae; genus Rhizomys; species Rhizomys pruinosus. The sequence goes on along the minus strand of VZQC01000085.1, from coordinate 256,032 downwards.
TTTTTTTTTTTTTTTTTTTTTTTTTTTTTTTTTTTTTTGTCTTTTTACTAAGATCTCAAGTTTTGAGTCTGCATTACAGTTTCTCTGCATTACAGTTTCTCTGGTCTTATTATTTATTTCTGGCTGTACTTTCGTTCTGGATGCTTAAGGCCATACAGATAGCCCAGATTAAACAAGGTTTTGTTTTGTTGAGGTCGGTTGAGGATCTTGTCCTCAGGGTTCTCTCAGAGTTTTTTTTGGGGGGTGGTGGTGGGAGCCCCTTTCTTCTTTCATCTCCTCGTCCACCAGCTCCATCCACATGAGGACAAAACCAGGTCTTGCTAGACCAGGCTTCCTTTTCTGAAGGATGAGCAGACTTTCCTCTTTATAGACTGGACACTGGCTGAAGTCCCATTAGTGGCTCTCCAAGACCTCCTTGAACAGTAAGAATGGTGACACACCTCTGCAGGACTTTTCAAGAGATGCTCCCTAAGACATGGTTGACCTCTGAGGGCAAGGAATGAAGTTGTCTCCCAGGTCCCGTGGTCAAATTAGTAGGGACTTCAGATATGGTTGTTAAGCACCCAGAAAGGCTAAGTTGCACCAGCCTGTTACATTGCACCTATATTAACATTGTATCCTTTGGAAACAAACTGTATGCTATTTCCATAGCATATTTCTTGATTCACATCTTTCCATTTTAATCCCATATTACTCTAAAAGATGCACACATGTCTTCCATCATATACTAAAAGTCCAAGGTCTGAGAATATGTGTTAGGTCAGCTCTAGAACCTGTGTAGGGATTCCCAATACAAGAGTACAGTTGTCTTTAGATCATGAGAAATATAATATTAACGTTGTTCATTTTGTCTTACACCTAGGTACTTGGTACTGGCATCCACAGATGAGGAAAACCATCTGTCATTTATTCTGGGACTGTGTTACTTCACTTAACATAAAATCTTCTAGTTCCATCCATTTACCTGCAAATTTCATGATGTCTTCTTTCTTTACTGCTGCATAGTACTCCACTGTGCAGAAGTACCACATTTTCTGTATCCACTCATCAGTTGTGGGGCATCTGGGTTGGTTCCAGCTTTTCGCTATTGTGAAGAGAGCAGCAACAAACATGGCTGTACATGTATCTCTGCTGTAGGAAGAGTCTGATGGGTATATACCCAGAAGTGGTATGGCTGGGTCAAGTGGTGGGCTCATTTTGAGTCTTTTAAGGTTTCTCCATACTGCTTTCCATAGTGGTTGTAAAAGCTTGCATTCCCACCAGCAGTGAATGAGTGTTCCCCTTTCCCCACACCCTCTCCAGCATTTGGTATCATTTGTTTTCTTGATCCTAGCTAGCCTTATTGGGGTGAGGTGATATCTTAAAATTGTTTTGATTTGCATTTCCTTAATTATTAGCTACATTGAACACTTTTTAATTTGTTTTTTTTTTTTTTTTTTTTTGGTCTTTTGAGACAGGTCTCCATGAGCCCCAGCTGTCCCCACCCCCCCCCCTCGAACTCACTTGTAGACCAGCTGGCATTGAACGCACAAAGATCACCTGCCTCTGCCTCCCAGTGGCTAGAACACAAGGCGTGTGCCATCACTCCTGGGCTTGAAACACTTTTTAAGATGTTTCTCAGCCACCATCTCCATTTCCTCCCTTGTGAATTCTATGCTCAGCTCTTTACTACCGTCTTTTTGAGTGAGTCCATTTGTTTCTTCCACCTTTGTTTTTGAGTAGGTTAATATATTCTGAAAGTTAATGCTCGGTCAGATGAATCAGCATTGAAGTTTCCCTCCCACTCTGAGGGTTTGTCTCTTCACTTCCCTTATTGATTCTTTTGCTGTACAGAAACTTTTGAGTTTAATAAGGTCCCATTTGTCATGGTGTGACCTTATTTCCTGTGCACTGCTGTCTGATTTAGAAAGTCTCTTCCAGGGCGGAGAGATTGCCTAGTGTTAAGAGTACATATCTCTTTGCAGAGGACAACGGGTTTGGTCCCCAGCACCCACATGGCAGCTGAAAAGTGTCTTAACTGCACAGTTCCAGGGGGAAATCGACACCCTCTTGTCTGACCCTCTGTGACATTGCATGACAAGGTGCACAACTACATGCAGACGGTACCTATGTTACCAAATATAACACACTAACTAAAATAAATAAAATTAAAAAAAAATTAAAAAAAGAAAGTCTTTTCTTACACCTGTGTTTTGTAAGTTGCTGCCAACTTTTTCATCTAACACCTTCAGGGTTTTGGGTTTCAAATTGAGGACTTTGATCCATTTGGAGTTGATTTTTGTGCAGGGTGAGAGGTAAGGGTTTAATATTTTTCTACAAGTGGTGATCCAGTTTTGCCAGCAACATTTTCTGAAGATGTTGTCTTTCCTCCATTGAGTCTTTTTGGCTCCCTTGTCAAATATTAGGTGGCCGAAATTGTATGTGCTCAAGTTTGGATCTTCAGTTTTGTTCCATTGGTCTAAATGTCTGTTTTTCTGCCAGTACCAGGCTGTTTTTATGACTATAGCCCTATAGTATAGTTTGAAGCCTGGTATAGAAATTCCCCCTGTATTGCTGTTTTCACTCAGGGTTGCTTTGGCTATTGGGGTTTTTTGTTGTTCCATTTGAATTTAAGAACTTTTTTCCCAAGCCTGTGAAGAATGTCCTGGGGATTTCAATTGGAATTGCGTTGAATTGATATATTAATTTGGGTAGAATGGACATTTTTACTATATTAATTTTTCCAATCCATGAGCATGGGAGGTCTTTCCATCTTCTGATGTCTTCTTCAATCTCCTTCTTCAGGAGTTTATAATTTTTGTTGTAGAAATCTTTGGTGTCTTTGGTTATGCTTATTCCTAGGTATATTATTGTTTTTGAGGCTATTGTGATTGGGAAGGTCTACTTGTATTCCTTCTTCAGTTGCTTGTTGTTGGTGTAAAGAAAGGCTACTGATATTTCTAGGTTAATTTTGTAACCCTCCACTTTACCGAAACTCCTAATCGTTTCTAGGAGTTTTCTGGAAGAGTTTTTAGCATCTCTTAGGTAAACTATCATATCGTCTGCAAAGAGGGATAGTTTTACTTCCTCTTTTCCAATCAGTATTCCTTTGATTTCCTTTTCTTGCCTTATTGCCCTAGCCAGTGTTTAAAGCACTACATTGAAGAGGAGTGGTGACAAGGGGCAGCCTTGACAGGTCCTACCTTTATGGGGAAGCCTAACATTTCTCCATTTAGAATGATTCTGGCTGTGGGTTTCTTGTATATGGCTTTGATTATGTTGAGGAATTATCCTTCCAGTCCGAATTCCTCTAGTACTTTAATCATGAAGGGATGGTGTATTTTGTCGAAGGCTTTTTCTGTATCAATTGAGATGATTGTGTGTTTTGTGTCATTCAGTCCATTTATGTGTTTTATGATATTTACTGATTTTCATATGTTGAACCATCCTTGCATTTCTGGTGTGAATCCAACTTGATCATGGTGGATGATGTTTTTGATGTAGGTCTGTATACGGTTTGCAAGTATTTTGTTGAGGATTTTTGCATCTGAGTTCATTAATGAGATGGGTCTGTAGTTCTCTTTTTTGGTTGCATCCTTGCCTGGTTTTGGTACTAGAGTGATGCTGGCTTCATAGAAGGAACTTGGGAGATTTCCCTCTGCTTGTATCTTTCTGAACAGTTTGAGTAAAAATGGTTGCAAGTCCTCTTTAAATATTTTATAGAATTCTGCTATAAAACCATCTGGGCCTGGGCTTTTTTTTTTAGTTGGGAGGTCTCTTATTACATTTTCAATTTCTTCATATATTATGGGTTGGTTTAGCTTTGGTGATTCCCTGGATTGCAGATATTCACCCATTTCTCTTAGGTTTGCGAATTTGGTAGCGTATAGGTTTTTGAAGTACTCCCGTATGATTGTCTGGATCTTTTCATTGTCTATTGTGATATTTCCCCCTTTGTCACGAGTTCTACTGATTTGGAGTTGCTCCCTCTTTCTTTTGGTTAACTGGGCTAGAGGTCTGTCTAACTTGTTTATTCTCTCAAAGAACCAACTCTTGGATTCATTGATTTTTTTGAATTGGTTTCTTTGTTTCTATTTCATTGATTTCTGCTCTGATTTTTGTTATTTCTTCCTGTCTGTTGCATTTAGCGTTCATTTGCTGTTGACTTTAAAGTATTTTTAGCTGCAGTGTTAGCTCATTTATTTTTGCTCTTTCTATTTTTTTAATGTGGGCACCCAGGGCTATAAACTTCCCTCTTAGGACTGTTTTTAAAGTGTCCCATAGATGTTGTTGTGCTGCACTGTCATTGTCATTCAGTTCCAGGAATGCCTTTATCTCTTTCTTTATTTCCTCTTTGACCCATTCATAATTCAGGAGTGTGTTGTTTAGTCTCCACGTGTTCCTGTAGGTAGCAGGACTTGTCGTAGTGTTGATACTGAGCTTTATTGCCCAATGTCCTGATAGAATGCATGAAATTATTTCAATTTTTTGTATTTGTCGAGGTTTTTTCTGTGTCCAAGTATGTGGTCAATTTTGGAGAATGTTCTATGGGGTGCTGAGTAGAAAGTATATTCTCTGGTGTTTAGGTGGAACATTCGGAGGATGTCTGTGAGGTCCATCTGCTGTATTGTATTGTTCACGTCAGATGTCTCTCTGTTCTTTGCCTAGTTGATCTGTCCAAAGGACTGAGTGGGGTAATGAAGTCAACCTGTGCCTTAAGGGCCTGTAAATTGTGTTTATAAAGATTGGTGCACCGGAGGTCAGTGAATATATATTCATGATTGTGAAGTCTTCATGGTTAATTTTCCCTTTGATAAGGATGCAATGGCCCTCTTTGTCTCTTCTAATTGCTTCTACTTTGAAGTCTATTTTGTCTGATATTAAACGAGCAACTCCTGCTTTCTTTTTGGTAACATTTGCTTGGAATATTTTTTCCATCCTTTCACTTTAAGTTTGTGCCTATCATTAAGGGTGAGATGGGTTTCTTGTAGAGAGCATATAGACAGATTCTTTTTCCTTTTTATTTTTATTTATTTTTTATGTGTATGAATGTGCTGTCTGAATGTAGGTGTGTGCACCCATGTCATGCAATGCCGTGGAGGTCAGAATAGGGTGTCGGATTCCCCTGGAACTAGAGTTAAAGACGGTTCTCAGCCACCATCTGGGTGTTGGGCATTGAACCCCAGTCCTCTGCAAGAGCAGTCGGCACTCTTAACTGCTAGGCCATCTCTCCATCCCTGATTCTGTTTCCTAATCCATCCTCCCAATCTATGCCTTTTGATTGGAGAGTTTAGTCCATTAATAATTTTTCTATTATTTCTTTATTTTTTTTCATTTTTTAACAATAAGTAATAATTTATGAGTACAAGCATCCCTCATGTAAAACCAATTTGCAAGCAGTTGTGCCCAAACCCACACAGCCCAAGGGTCCCACCATCCAGGTGTGGGGGGGGAACTTGTATGTTCAATCAAGTTGATCAAATCAGTGTCCAGACTATATTGCTGTAGTTTCACCATTCACCCCAATCGCAGCCCTTACATTCTACCACACCCCCTCTTCTGCAGATTGTTCCCTAGGCTTAGAAAAGGGTCATGGGTGGATGACAAGCAAAACAGTCTACTTTCTCTGGAGCTGTTATTTTGGACTCTGGTCAATTCTGGCTGTTTCCTTTCATGGGCTGACAGTTTGTCCAGGAATAACCTTTCAATCCTACTAATGTAGCACATGCAATTAGATATATAGGTATGTATCAGGAAGTGCCAGCAGAAAGGTTGGCCCATCTGCACATTGAAAGGAAGAAAAGCCTCAGACTGCTACAGACATCAAACTCCTCTGTGGATCCTACTTGTAACAACTATTTATAATGAGTCCTAACGAAAATTACCTTCTAGGTTCTGAAAAGTTTTAATACGAGAGAACTTCTTACCTCCCCCCCCCCATAGAACAAGGAGAAATATGATGATGATGAGGTCATTCTCTAACTGTAAATTGGAGCCAACTGTTATAGAGGTAATCTCTTATAAAACCACTAAACTTAAATGCCTTTAGTTGCCTAATAGACATAGGAACTATGAAAAGGATTATTCTCTATTCAGAACCAAAATAATACTAAAGTCTCCCTTTAGCTATGCACTTAAGCAAAATATTTAATACAGGAGAGCTCTGATATCAGCAATGGATTATTCTACCAAGGACCTGTTGGCCAGGGGATCCAAGATCACCCCTCCAAAAGGTAAATTCTTCTTGCCTGTTAAACTGGGATGGATTACCTGCAACAGAGAGGCAATAAGCCCTGCCTGTGAAAGACCTGATGTAAGCCTGGGAAAGATGCATTTTGAGTGGGACAGGGGGGCCAAGAAGAACAATGGAGAAAAGACAGCAGCTCTCCAGCAAGTGGTTGGCAAAAATGGATCACCACTTATAGTGGAAGAATTCTTAAATTAAACCCCTAACCCTTGCCCTGTACAAAATCAAGCTCCAGATGGATCACAAGACCTAACGTGAAACCCAAACTTCTGAGAAGCAATAGAAGAAAAAAGTTGCAGCGAACTTACAAGATATAGGCATAGGGAAAAGCCTTCCTAATCAGGGACAGCAGCTGCCACAAGAATGAAGTCTAACAATGACAAAATGAGACCTCATTAAACTCAAAAGCATTTGTCACAAAAGAAAAAGGACGTGAAAAAAGGAAGTGAAGAGGAAATCCCACAAAGTTGGGAGGAAACCTTCACCCCACGAAACTTGACAAACGCATTGATTTCAACAGAATATATAAAACTACTCAAAAAACAAAGACAGAAAAAAAAAAAAAAAAAAAGCCACAAATCTGAGAAAGACCTGACACAGAGACTTCACAAACGGTGACGGAATTAGGATGGCTGGAAGAAAACACCTTACCTTAAGAAGTGTTCAACATTCACTATCATACTAAGGAAATGGAAATCAAAACCACTTAGATATCATTCATTACTCAAATAAACTGGCTAGGTTCAATGAAAATCAAATTACCAAGTGCTGGCGAGGGTTGTGGGTAAGGGGAATCCACTCAATCCACTGCTGGTGGGAATGAAACTCATGCCAGCCACTATGGAAAGCAGTGTGGAGAAACCCTTGGAAAGGAATTGGAATGAACTTGTCACCTGAACCCAGCCATACCACTCCTTGGCATGTACCCTCAAACTCACCCCACTACAGAGATACATAGCACCGGCCATGTTTATTTTCAGCTCTCTTCACAATAGCAAGACCTGAGACACCATCCAAATGCCCCTCAACTGATGAGGATGGGAAAATGTGGTACTATATACATACTGGAGTTCTATGCGCGGTAAAGTAAAGACGATGAATCACTGAGCTTTTGCAGGGAAAAGGGCTGGTGCTAGAGGACATCCTGTGCGTGAAGTAGTCACAGTACACAGTCCCAGAGAAAACAAACGTGCTAGTGTATCCCTCATCTGTGGATGCTAGTGCCAACTTACTAGTTGTCAAGTATTTCTTGTGCATGGCCACTTGAGCTTTTGTCCAAAACAACAACAACAAAAAAAAAAAAAAAAAAAAAAAAAAAAAAAAAAAAAAAAAAAAAAAAAAAAAAAAAAAACAGAAAGAAAAAAAATCCTCCAATTCAGGTCATGTATGTATCTATGTATCTATGTATATATGAATTTATGAAAAAAAGAAAAAAAAAGATGTCTAGGGAAACTTTGGTGCTCCAAACTTCATAAACACAATCCTGCAGGGCTTCAAGGCACAGAGCAATCCATCACACTAATAGTGGGAGAGTTCAATACCTCACTGAGCCCATTGGACAGGTCAACTGGAGAAAGAATAAACAGAGAGACATCTGAACTGAACAATATGATACACCGAATTGATCTAACAGACATCTACTGAATATTGCAACCAAACACCAAAGAATATACTTTCTACTCAGCACCCCATGGAACATTCTCCAAAATCGACCATATGCTGGGACACAGAGAAAACCTCAGCAAATACAAAATAAATTGAAATAATTTCATGCATCCTATCAGATGACAGGACAAAAAAGCTTAATATCAACACCAGAAAGAGCCCTACTACCTACAAGAACACATGGAGACTAAACAACATACTACTGAACAATGAATGGGTCAAAGAGAAATAAAGAAACAAATAAAAACATTTCTGGCACTAAATGAAAGGTATGATACAACACAACAAACCTAAGGGACGACTTAAAAAATTTTTTTAATTTTATTTATTTCTGTATGTGTATAAATGTACTGCCTGCATGCAAGTCTGTGCACCCATGTCGTGCAATGCCACAGACGTCAGAAGAGGGTCTCGGATTCCCCTGGAACTGGAGTTCTCCTGGAATTGGAGTTTCAGACGGTTCTTGGCTGCCATGTGGGTGCTGGGGATCGAACTCGGGCTAAGGGACCACTTTAAAGCAGCCCTGAGAGGGAAATTCATAGCCCTAAGTGTCTATATTAAGAAAACAGAAAGAGCACAAATAAATGAAAACATTTCAACTAAAAACACTCGAGAGGCTACAACAAATGAATCCTAATCCCAGAAGACAGGAAGAAATAACAAAACTCAGAGCAGAAATCAATGAAATAGAAACAAATAAAATAATATTAAAAAATCAATGAATCTAAAAACTGGTTCTTTGAAAGGGTAAACAAAATAGGTAGACCTCTAGTTGCATTGGCTAAAAGAATGAAAGATCAACTCCAAATCAGCAAAATTAGAGATGAAAAGGGAAACATCACAATGATTAGGAAAATGATTCAGACAATCATATTGGAATACTTCAAAAACCTGTCCTCTACTAAATTTGAAAACCTAACAGAAATGGATGAATACCTGACATCATGGAATCCACCAAAACTTATCCAGGAAGATATAAACAACTTAAATAGACCCACAATAAAGGAGGACATTTAAACTGTGATAAAAAACCTCCCAACTAAAAAAAAAGCCCAGCATTAGATGGATTCAAGACAGAATTGTATAAGATATTTAAAGAAGACCTACAGTCACTACTACTCAATTATTCAAGAAGATAGATACAGAAGGAAATCTCCCAAATTCCTTCTATGAAGCCAACATCAATCTAATATGAAAACCAGGCAAAGATACAGCCAAAAAAAGAAAACTTTAGATCCATCTCATTAATGAATATAGAGGTGCAAAAATTCTCAACAAAATACTTGCAAACTGCATACAGGCACATATCAAAAAGATCATCCACCATGACCAAGTTGGATTCATACCAGACATTCAGGGATGGTTCAACATATGTAAGTCAATAAATGTCATAAAGCACATAAACACACTGAAAGACAAAATCCACAGGGTCATCTCAATCGATGCAGAAAAGGCTTTCAACAAAATTCAACATGTCTTCATGTTTAAAGTTCTGGAGGGAACTGGACTGTAGGGGACATTCCTCAACATAATTAAAGCCATATATGACAAACCCACAGCCAGCATTATCCTAAATGGAGAAAAACTAGAAGCATTCCCCTTAAAGACAGGAACTCAGCAAGGCTGCCTCCTATCCCCACTCCTTTTCAATAAAGTGCTTGAAATGTTCACAAGAGCAATAAGACAAGAAAAGGAATGTCAAGGAGTACTAATTGGAAAAGTGGAGGTCAGACTATCCCTTTTTGCAGATGACATGATAGTGTACCTAAAGTACATCAAAAACTCTGCCAGAAAACTCCCAGAAACCACCAACAGTAAAGTGCTGGGATACAAAATTAACCTAGAAAAATTAGTACACTGTCTTTATGCCAATAATAAGCAATTGGAGAAGGAATACAAGGAGGCTTCCCCATTCACAATAGACTCCAAAAAATATCTAGGAACAAACCTGACCAAAGACACTAAAAACCTTTACAATAAAAATTTTAAATTCCTCTAGAAGGAGAGTGAGGAAGGTACTAGAATATGGAAGAACCTCCCATGTTCATGGATTGAAAGAATTAATATAGTAAAAATGACCATTCTACTCAAAGTAATATATGGATTTAATGCAATCCCAATTAGAATCCCCATGAGTTTCTTCAGAGACCTAGAAAAAAGCATCCTAAAGTTCATATGGAAAAACAAAAGACCCTGGGTAGCCAAAACAACCCTGAGCAAAACGAGCAATACAAGGAAGATTAACATACCAGACTTCAAAGTATAAGAACCACCTGGTATTGGCACAAAAACAGACCTGTAGTACAATGGAATAAAACTGAGGATTCAAACCAGAGCACATCCATTTTCAGCCACCTCATATTCAACAAAGAATCCAAGAAGACTCAATTGAGGAAAGACAGCATCTTCAGCAAATCATGCTGGCAAAACTGGATCACCACTTGTAGAAGAATAAAAGTAAACCCCTACCTCTTACCATGTACAAAAATCAATCACATATAGATCAAAGATCTCAATGTGAAACCTGAAACTCTGAAAATGATTAAACATTCTTAAACAGGTATGCTGAATAAAAACATTATCTTAGAACAGTTGATAAAGAGATTTTTTAAAAGCACTACAGCATCAACATAGCAGGAATTAATAAACATTGGCGAATAATATTAATTGTCTCAACTCCCCAGCAAAAAAGACACAAAAATGAATTGTATCACAAAGCAGTTCCATCAGTTTTCTAGCCCTAAAAAGCACACCCTATCATCAAGATGTCTATCTTGGTCTATCTTAGAATAAAGAACATAAAACTTATTCTAAGCAAATTGAACTGAGATAAGCAGATCTATGTTACTTTATAGAATTCATAATAAAACTAGTCAGAAGAGACAGAGATATCTTCATATTCATTAAAGGCAAAATAAATCAATATGATTTTACAGTCCTAAATATATATGTACTACACAAAGTGACATCTAATTTCATCAAAGAAACTATGAGGTATAAACCACACATTGATTCCCAGCACCATAATTGGTGATTTCAGTATACTCCTCTCTCCAATAGACAATTTATCCAGGAAAATACTAGAGAAAACTGGGAGTAATTAGTTTCATAAATCAAATTGTCCTAATAGATATCTGCAGAACATTGCATCTGAAAAACAAAGAATACATTTTACTGCTAGCAGCCCATTGAACTTTCTTTTTCTTGACAATATCTTCAGATGCAAATCAAGTCTCCACAAATTTAAGAAAGTTGAAATAAAATACTGTATCCTATTTAACCACAAATAAATAAAGCATTATGATAGAAATATATAAAATAGGAAAAGAACATAAAGTCATGAAAGCTACTGAACACACTACTGAATAAAAATTGGATCAAGGAAGAAATGAAAAGGGAAGTGTAAAATGTAAACTTGAATGAAAAACACAGCACACCAAATTCTATGGGAAACAATAAATTAATGATTTCCTGAAGACTTTGAAAAGCCAAAAACAAGCAATGCCTTAAGGAGAAGATGGAGAAAGACAAGTAAAATCAAGGTTGGAATTAATGAAACAGAGGTGAAGAAAACAATACCTATAATCAATGAAACAAAGATTTTGTTCTTTGAAAAAAATTAACATTCACAAAGCTTTAGCTTAATGAAACAAAATAAAGAAAGAGCAACCAAATTAATTAGCTAAGAGGTAAAAAAGAAAACATTAAAGCAAACCCTCAGGAAATACAGAAAATCATAAGGATACAAATTAAGAATCTATATTCCAAATGGCTCAGAGGTTAAGAAGAGGACCCAGGTTTGATTCCTAGAATCCAAATGACAGCTGACAACTGTCTGTGACTCCAGTATCAGGGGAATCTGATGTCCTCTTCTGACCTCCATGGACATTGCAGAGACAGGTGCACTTACATACATGCAAGCGATACACTCATACACATAAAATAAAAATAACAAATAAAATTTTAAAAAATATATAGTCCAAATAGACTAAGGAACTTAACATAAAACTCATACATTGGATCTGATAGAGGAAAACTAGGGGATACCTTGGAACTTATAGGCACAGGAAAGGATTTGCTGAACAGGACCAATGCAGAGTCATAATTAAGTCCAGCAATTGACAAATGGCACCTCGCGAGACTAAAAACCTGTAGCTTTGCTCAGTGGCAGTATCATAGCCAATGAGGTTTATCTGAGGTGTGATTATTGCTAATTGAAAACTTTTCCCCAATACCCTGCCATGATGACTTGAAATATAGTCAGCACTGGCAATTTTTGTCAGTCTCCATGGAGACTGAAAAAAAAATTAAAAAGTAAAAACCTTCTGTATAGAAAATGACACCAACTTTCAAGTGAAGAGGCAAACTACCTAATGGAAAACAAATCTTTACCAACTGTGGCTCTGACAGAGGTTTAATATCTAGGTTATACAAAGTACTCAAAAATCTAAACATAAAAAAGCAAACAACCCAATTTTTTGTTATTAAACTTTTTCCATAAATCATACATCATTTCTCAATCTAATTTAGAGTCACTTCCCTTTCCATGCCCTCCACCCCACCTGAGTCCCGGTACTCTGCTGTACATGTCTTGCATCTTTTTCCGAGTCGTTCCAGAGTTTTTTTTTTCCAGTTATTTTGTTGTTGTTTGATCTAACTTGTAATATATATATA
>VZQC01000085.1:215571-243291 GCA_009823505.1 Rhizomys pruinosus | reverse complement strand
AGAGAGAGAGAGAGCAACTATCCCCAAGCAACTAAAGAGAGAAACTAATAAAAACATAACAGCATAAATACAAACCTAGACCAAGAATGCAAACAAAGAATACGTTTAAAGAAAACAACACACATCTCTCAATAATGGCCTTAAATATTAATGGTCTAAACTCCCCAGTCAAAGAGCTAGACTGGGAGAATGGATTAGGGAACAGAATCCGTCTATATGTTGTCTACAAAAAAATCCACCCCACCCTCAAGGGCAGACACCAACTCAAAGTGAAAGGATGGAAAAATATTCCAAGAAAATGGTACCAAAAAGCAATCAGGAGATGCTATATCTGGGAACAAATCTAACCAAAGACACCAAAGACCTCTACAATAACATTTTTAAACCCCTGAAGAAGGAGATTAAAGAATACATCAAAAGATGGAGAAACCTCCCATGCTTGTGGATTGGAGAAATTAATATAGTAAAATGTCCATTCTACCCAAATTAATATACAGATTCAATGCAACCCCAAGCAAAATCCCCAAAAGCTTCTTCACTGTTTTGGAAAAAAAAAATCCTTAAATTCATATGGAAAAACAAAAGACCCTGAATAGCTAAATCAACCCTGAGTGAAAAATGCAATACAGGGTGTGTGTGTGTGGAGGGGTTATATTATCAGACTCCAATGTATATTACAAGGCTATAGTCAGAAAGACAGTCTGGTACTGGCACAAAAACAGACCTATTGACCAATGGAACAAAATTGAAGATCAAAACTTGGGCTCATACAATTTCAGTCCCCTCATATTTGATAAAGGGGCCAAAAAAACCCATGGGAGGAAAGATAGCATCTTCAGCAAATGGTGCTGGCAAAACTGGATCACCATGTAAAGAACAAAATTAAACTCAAAACTCTCACCCTATACAAAAATCAACTCCATGTGGATCAAAACCTTCAACATGAAACCCAAAATTCTGAGGGTGATAGAAGAAAAAATTGGTATCACTCTACAAGACATAGGAGTAGGAAAAGACTTTCTAAATCAGACAGCAGCTGCACAGGAAATAAGGTCAACAGCTGAAAAATGGGGCATCATCAAACTCAAAAGCTTCTGTATGGCTACAGAAACAATCAAGGAAGTGAAGAGAAAACCCACAGAGTGGGAGGCAACCTTCACCAGGGATACATCTGATAGAGCATTAACATACAAAATATATAAACTCCTCAAAAAACAAAGAAGTTAGAAATCAAATGAGTCACTCAAAAGGTGGACTAAAGAGCTGAACAGAGATTTCACCAGTGAGTAAGATGCCCGAGAAACATCTTAAAAAGTGTTCAACATCATTAATAATTAAGGAAATACTAATTAAAACCACTCGAAGCTAATATCTCACTCGGATAAGACTGGCTAAGATCAAGAAAACAAAAGACACCAAATGCTGGAGAGGTTGTGGAGAAAGGGGAACACTCATCCACTGCTGGTGGGAATGTAAACTCAAACAACCACTGTGGAAAGCTCTATGGAGAGCCCTTAAAAGATTCAAAATAAGCCTACCACCTGACCTGGCCATATCACTCCTGGATATATACCCACAAGACTCACTCATCCTACTGCAAAGATACATGCACATCTATGTTTATTGCAGCTCCCTTCACAATAGTAAGGAGCTGGAACCAACCCAAAATGCCCCTCAACTTAGGACTGGATAAGAAAAATATGGTCCGTCTACACAAGAGAGTTCTATTCAGCAGTAAAGAAAGATGATATCAGTCAGGCGTGGTGGCACACACCTTTAATCCTAGCACTCGGGAGGCAGAGGCAGGCGGATCTTTGTGAGGTCAAGGCCAGCCTGGTCTACAGAGTGAGTTCCAGGACAGCTGGGGCTACAGGGAGACCCTATCTCGAAAAGACAAAAAAAGAGATGATATCATGAACTTTGCAGGTAAACTGATGGAACTCGAATCCATTATGCTAAGTGAATCAATGCAGTCCTCCAAAAATCAAATGGGGAATTTGATGGATTTGTGGATGCTCATTTGTGGATGCTTGTACCAAATCCCCTAATTGAAATGCAATCTGAGGGCCTGGAGAGATGGCCTAGCAGTTAAGAGCTCCGACTGCTCTTGCAGAGGACCTGGGTTCGATCCCCAGCACCCACATGGCGGCCAAGAACCGTCTGAAACTCCAATTCCAGGAGAACTCCAGTTCCAGGGAATCCGACGCCCTCTTCTGACCTCCGTGGCATTGCACGACATGGGTGCACAAACCTGCATGCAGACAGTACATTCATACACATACAGAAATAAATAAAATTTAAAAAAAAGAAATGCAATCTGAGAAACATTATGTTATATTTCTTTCTGTCCGAAAGCAACTGTGATGTTATCATGTGAAACTCTTAATGAGCCCTAAAATTAACTTACCGTTTACTTTCAGACATGGTAATTAATATATATGTGTGGAAGGTGTATATTCATATTTTAGAGTAGTATAAAGTTAAAGGGAAAAATGTGAACTCCTAAACATACAGTTAACATAGAGTTTATTTCTGAAGGACATAATCCTGGAACATATGTGACATTTATATTGGCATATTTTGAAGCAATACAATTGGGAGGGAACTACAACAACATAAGGATTGGATCAAAGAACGGACTGATATAGTTAAATTCTGCCCCAAACAATAAACCTTTGACTAGAAAAATTTTTAAAAAGATTGAGCTTGGCGGGGTGATTGAGAGAAAGATGCAGGACACGTATGGCAGAATGCATGAACTGGGTGGGGTGGGGGAAAGGGAAATGGGAATATGTCTAAATTAAACTGAAAAATGATGTCTGAAATAAACAAAAGATCAATAAAAGTATTATATTAAAATGGTACAAGTAGATGAACAGAGCGTTCTCAAAAGATAAATTTTATTTATTTTTATTTTTTTTATAAATTTATTTTATTTTATTTTTGTATGTGTATGAATGTACTGTATGCATGTAGGTCTGTGCACCCGTGTCGTGCAATGCCGCAGAGGTCAGAAGCGGGCGTCGGATTCCCCTGGAACTGGAGTTCTCCTGGAATTGGAGTTACGGACGGTTCTCAGCCGCCATGTGGGTGCTGGGGATCGAACCCGGGTCCTCTGCAAGAGCAGTCGGTCCTCTTAACCGCTAGGCCATCTCTCCAGCCCCCAAAAGATAAATTTTAAATGAAGAGAAATATTTATGAAAATGTTCAAAATCTTTGTTAACACGGAAATACAGGTTAAAACCACATTGAGATTTATTTTATCTCATTCAGAGTAACTAATATCCCCCAAACAAACAAATACCAATGTTGCCAAGGATGTGGGAAAAGAAGAATTTTTACATATTGCTGGCTAGAGTGCAACTGGACCAGTCAGTAGGGAAATCATTGTTGGGATCCTCAAAAACCTAGAAATCACTCTGACATATGACCAAGTCACATTGGGCATATACCCCCTGTGCTAGATACCTTTAATGTCAACTTGACACACCTGGCTTGAGGGAACCTCAGTTAGGGAACTGGCTCCATTGGACTGGCCTGTGGCCACATCTGTGGATTATTGTCTTCATTGTTGATCAATATGGGAGGGCCCAGCCCACTGTGAGTTGTGCCACCCTGGGCAGGTTGTTGTGTATGTTATAAGAGGGAAGGCCGGGCATGGGTCAGAGAGGCAAGCCAGTAAGAAGCATTCCTTCATGGCCTGTGCCTCAGCTCCTGCCTCCAGTTTCCTGCCCCGAGTTCTTACCTTGGGCTCCCTTAGTGATGAACTGTGACCCAGGATATGTGAGCTGAATAAACCCTTTCCTCCCCAAGTTGGTGTTGGTTAGAGTGTTTTGTCACAGCAATTGAAGGAAACTAGAACAGAAATTGGCACTAGAGGATGGGGTATTGCTGTGACAGACCTGACCTTGGTGTTTGGGGGAGGATTGTGGAAGTGTTTGGGAATTTGGGCTAGAAAAATTATTGAGTGCCTAAAGTTTGTTGTTGTGGAACTTGGAACAGTTATGCTGAAAGAGTTGTAGACGATGGAGGCCTGGCTTGTGAAGCTTCAAGGGGGAGTAGAGTCCATCAGGGCTGTTTGTATGATATTTTTAAATTAAGAATCTGTGGGTTCTAGTCAGTTGGGGCTGAAGAATCATCTGTAAGTAACAAGAGACAAGAACATAAAGTGAAACCTTTGTTTTACTCAGACAATTGATGCTGGTTAGCTGGGGCTGAAAAATCTCCTATAGCAAGAGACCAGCATCACTGTGGTGAAATCTTCTAGGAAGAATTTCCTCAGGGTCAGCACACAGAAGCTGTGGTTCAGAGAGGGCCTGTCTCTCTACCTCAAGCTGGAAGCAGGACTTGTTAATGTGTAAGAGTCTCCTATATGTTCCTGGTATTGAAATGTGACGGGGTCACAGAGAGCACCCGAGGCTTGGCACTATGAGAGGCCAGGAAAGCCCATTGGTGAAAGAGCACCCTTGGTTGCAGTGAAGACCCCATGATTGCAGGGCTCATGGAGAGAAGCTGAGGCTTTGCACCAGGAGAGGTCAGATTAGACCATTGTTGAAGGTGCTGCTTCAGTTTCAGTGGAGACCTCAGCTTTTTGGAGGTTCTAGGACCATGGGACAACCACCAAGAGCAGAGGCAGGTGTGGAATGGAGTCGGCCTGGGCCTGAGAGATGAGCTGTGTGGGCAATGGAGGCAGAGTCAGAGAGGGGGACCTACCGAAACCCTTAAATCCCAGAAGATTGTGAGTGGATCTTAGGTTTCCAGCCTTGAGCTACTTTGCTGGACTTAGGTTTTTTTGAGTGTGCCTGATTCTTCCCTTTGAAATAAGACAGTACTTGTTTTGGATTTTACAGGAGCCCAGTTTTAAGAGACTTTTAGCAAACTGTGAACTTTTAAGTTCTTAGATATTTTAAGGACTGAGGGTTTAAAGGCTGTACTGTCTTATGTTGTGATTAATGTTAACATCATACCTTGTGAACAAGAACTGGAACGGTGGTAGTTTAATTGTGATGTGGTTTATGTGTCAAGTTGACAAGGGATCAGTTGCGCTAGATGGCTTTAATGTCAACTTGACACACCTGGTTTGAGGGAGTCTCATTTGGGGAATTGGCTGCATTGGACTGGCCTGTGGCCACATCTGTGGAGCATTGTCTTGATGATCAATATGGGAGGGCCCAGCCCACTATGGGTGGTGCCACCCTGGGCAGGTTGTTGTGTACACTACAAGAGGGCAGGCTGTGCATGGACCAGAGGAGGAAGCCAGTGAACAGCATTCCTCCACAGCCTGTGCCTCAGCTCCTGCCTCCGGGTTCCTGCCCTGAGTTCCTGTCTTGGGATCCCTGAATGATGAACTGTGACCCAGGAGATGTGAGCTGAATAAACCCTTTCCTCCCCAAGTTGGTGTTGGTAAGGGTGCTTTGTCAAAACTGCATCATATTACGGAAATATCTGTTCATCCATGTTTATTGCTGCCCTCTTCACACTAGCCAGAAAATGGAAACAACCAGATGTCCATCAAGTGTGTATATATAATGAAACTATGGCATATTTTCACATAACATAAAAACTAGAGGAAAAAGAGACATCTTCCTAGATGATGTATCTAAGAAAGTTGCATCCATGGAATCTCCACAGTAGGGTAGCCTACCAAAATCTGCATAATGAGAAACTGACATGCCAATATTGATGGAGGAATTTTCACTGGGTCTGAACTCAAATAAAGAGCTATAAGCAATGATTGGAAACTGGGGGGAGAATCAGTTTTTCTCTGGATGCAAGTTACCTGATAAGTTATCTAGTCCCAAGTGGGAAGCCCTAGATCCATGTATATGCAATGAATGGACTCAGTGCATTACATATATGTATATTTATAAATATATGAAAATAAATGTAAATCAACGAAGAAGATACAAAATTGATGCAAAGTGGTACATACATAGGAGGATTTGGAAAGGGCTTGGAGGAATGGAAATAATGCAAATATAATTACTCATGTATGAAATTCTCAAAGAAATAAAAAAATTACAAAGCAATGATATTAATTCATAAGAAGTGCCTTTTTAGAGCAATTTTATAACATTTTTAAAATCTTAATTCTAGGTATTGTAGATCACATTTCCCAATGTCATTTCATATAATTCTAGAGAAAACTCTATTTGGTAAGGTATATTATTCTCTGAAAAATCATTTTTATCTTATGACTATGTAAGTTTTTGTACTTGTTTTAACAAATAAAATTTATTTACATCATCCCTTTTGCTTTCTATTTTCTTGTTTTGTAATAATAGAAATTAGCTGCATAAGTTCTGAAGGTTTTAAAATTTTTAGTGCTTTACAAATTTTAGTTAATAGAAATTATCTGTTCCTTGAAGATTGAATACAATTGACTAATAAATCCTTTGGGTTTCTTTGATCAGGATTCTCTCTGAGTTTCTTTAATATGCTTATTGATGTATTGATTTTAAATTAAAAAAATTTTTTATGTGTATGAGTGTAGTGTCTGCATATAGGTTGGTGTACCTGTGTCGTGCAATGCTGCGGAGGTCAGAAGAGGTCATCAGATTCCCCTGGAACTGGAGTTAAAGACAGTTCTTAGCTGCCATGTGGGTGCTAAGAATCGAATCTGGGTCCTCTGCAAGAGCAGTTGGTGCTCTTAACTGCTGAGCCATCTCTCCAGCCCCGATGTATTCAATTTTTACCTCTTCTTGAGTGACTTAACTAATTTATGTTTCTAAAAATTCCAATCCTGTATTTCTTTTGGTTCTACGATGGCTTATATTGTTGTCTGGTTTTTGTTATTATTTTGTGGCCTTCTATGAACAAACTTTAAATTCTGTATACCATTATGTTTTCTTGTTTTACATTTTGAAATAATTTCTGATCTTTGATAGGTTTGTTAAAGAAAATAAAATAATCAACTTCCCTTTTCATTCATTAAATTTATTTTGCACTTTAATTAAAAAATCAAAACCTGAACAGAATGTCCTAATGCACTTGGAAATACTGTTCTGCTTGTGGGAAAATCAAGCTTCGCTTCCTTTAGTCTTTTGACTATAGGGCTCCTTCAGGATCAGGTGCCAAAGAACAGAGAAAGACTTAGTAAACAAAGTTTTTTATTCACTCTTTGGGCTGATTCTCTTCCTGAAAGCAGGTTTAGAGGACTCCTTAGTCACTTTGTAGCTGAAACACAGGGCTCATTTCCAAGTCCTGGACTGCATTCCAGGAAGACTGAGAAACAGAAGAAACAAAATTGTTTTATTCAGTCTATGGTTCATTCAGTATTCCTTCAAACTCTTGTGTTCTTTTCTTTTCTCCCTGCTGATATCTACTTTTCAGTATTCTGAAATGCTGCCTATACAGTCCACACATTGTTTTTTGATAGCTGCATTCAGGGACACCTGGGAAGACGGAACCTCAGTTTCATCTATTGGATTGGACTGTGGGCTGGTTGATGGCATTTTCTTCACAGTTGAGAGATGTAGCATGTCCCAACCTACTGGTTGTGTCCTGGGATGTTCAAGAAAGCAGGCAAAGCAGAGGCAGGGAAGCAGGCCAGCAAGACAGTAAGCAGCATCCCTCTATGGTCTCAACTTCATTTTCTGCCTCCAGGTTCCTAGTCTGACCTCCTGACCTGACTTCCCTCAGTGATGAACTGTGACCTGGGAGTTGTAAGGCAAAGCAAAGCTTTCCTCCCTCAACTTTTGGCCATGGTGTTTATCATAGCAACAGAAACCAAATGAGGACATCATTCTTTTTCTATTTATTTATTTATTTATTTATTTATTTATTTATTTATTTACTTACTTATTATCTGTATGAGTGTACTGTCTGCATGTAAGTTTGGGCACCCGTGTCGTGCAATGCTGTGGAGGTCAGAAGAGGGTGTCGGATTCCCCTGGAACTGGAGTTACAGACAGTTCTCAGCCGCCATGTGAGTGCTGGGGATCGAACCCGGGTCCTCTGCAAGAGCAGTCAGTGCTCTTAACCCTAGGCCATCTCTCCAGCCCTGAGGACACCATTCTTTAATAATGAGAACTTTTAAATGTTTAAAGATAATTTTAATAATAATCATTAAATTTAAGTAAATTTTGTTTTGCATTTTGTGGAATGACAAGGCAGCCTGAAATGAGTATTTTTCCAAAATGGAATAATTAATAATAAAATTTAAAAAATGATTGTCCCAGAAATAAGTCTCATGAGTTCATTCCAAACAAAAAAAGAATAGTTTTTACTGTAAAATTCTGTTTTCTCAGTTTCCTATTCCAACCCAGCCCCCAACCCCCAACCCAACTCAAACTGACCCTTTTTCAGAGATCATCACATATTTCAGAAGTTTAATCTTTTAAAAATGTGTGCTGGAAGGAAGGTGAGTGTTTGTAGGTATTGACACTGTACACTTGTACTTTTCTTTAAGACCTAAATGGGAGGACTGGTGAGATGGCTAAATGGGCAAAGGCAGTTCGAACCAGGCCCAAGCACTGGTAGAAGATGATAACTGCCTGCCAAACTTTGTCTTTTGACTTCTACACATGCTGTGACACATATGTGATGTACGAATATGCATGCACACAGGGATGAAGTTAATAAATGTAAAAAATAATTTTAAAAAATATAAAAGGTAAATATTATTAATATCCTCCACCAATTTAGCCATTATTTATTTAAACTCTTTTCCCATCTTTCACATTTAAAGGTTTCAGAAATGTTTTTCTTTTTAGTAGAAGATCAAGGTAGCCACTAACTTAAATAAATCTCTGAACAGTACCTAATATAACTACTTTTTACTCCTTTCTTTAAAGTAGTGTATTATTAGGCTGAAAAGCCTATTATACAATTTGGAATACTGTACATAGCACTTTCATTTGTATATTTAACTTGCACGTTTATCACAGTTTCTATTTTTCTTTGAATATTTACCTTTGTATTATTTCAATCTTAGATTATATCAACTCTAATCTGAATTTTACAGGAAATTAAGTTTTAGAAACACTAAACTATGTGGACAAGATCTTATAGATAGCAACAAAGATGAAACTAGACTTTCATCATTAAACATCCAGAAATTTAGTCTTTCTGTATAACACTGTCTCTCAGAAGTTCAGGTTTAAGGAAATCGGCTTCTATCATTAATCATTTTTTATGTTCAACATGATTTCTTTTCTTCCATAAAGAAAATTATGATTAGATATTTTCTTTCATAATCATCAATAGATGCTGGATTTTTCTTATAAAATCAAATGTATATAGAAAACAATGACATGGAAAGTCTAATTAAGGGAAAATGCTAAAAGCTCATGCTTAATCAATAACTACATTAAAGCTTTCAGTGATCCTGTTCCAGCAAAAAGACTCCATACAATAAGCTGCTTGACAAATTCATTTTATGAGTTAAATGAGAATATAACTTCTAATTTGTTTTTCTGTTTAATTATCCATTTATTCTTTTGATTCATGGGCAGTAATTTCATACTGTTGATTCCCTCTTGACCTTGTGCTTGTAACTGAATCCTGAGATCTGGCTTGTGGCCCAGGAATATGTAGAAAACTGTTTATATTAACAGCAAGCTGCCTTGACTGCAATGCTTTGATTTAACGTTATAACTGTACTAAAAGTAGCATAGCTTTCCCATGCATGTTCCATTCTGTTCAAATCCCTTGTCATTATAACAGATGTTTGGATTATTGTTCTGTAAACTATGTCAGAATTTCAATCTCTAGTATCTGTTTATTATTCTCCAAGGGTGATATTACAAATGTTCCCATGCACGGTTAATACTTATAAAACAGTCTGTCTTATTTCCCATAAAAGATTCACAGCAGAAAGTTTTTTTTTTTTCTAATCAGACTAAATATACCTAAATTGGGGAAGATTGTTTTAAGTATTTAGGAACACATAATTCCAGATAAAAGTGAGTAAACTTCAGAGGATATGCCAGTCACTAAGTCTACAGTATTGCGAGATACTGAATTGAAAGAACTTATGAAGTGTAGAAAAACTAAACTTTAAATGCCACCGCGAAAAATTTTATTCTGGTTTTGAGATATGATTTAATTTATTTTAATGTCCATGAAAGCCTTATGAGCTGAAAAAGAACCCCTCATGGTTTTAAAGTATTTAATATTAGTAAAATAAAATTATTATTGGACTGAAACAATGAGAATTAATATGCTTACAAAGACATCAGAAATATGAGAACACACCACTGCTTAAAGTTTAAATTTTATCAGAAAAACCTTAAAAGAAAAAAATAACTACAGATTTACTGACAGCTTTTAAAATATAGCTGTTACTTTCCTCCTTTGTTTGAATGAGATATGGCAGGCTTTACAAAGGCATGAAATGAGACTTCCTTAGGTCACTGGTCCAATTTGATGTTAACAAACCAAAACTACAAAATATAATTTGTTTTTCCTCTACATTTTTATTTCTTAATTCTTGCTTAAGCAAGGTTTGGTATGTTCTAATTCAAGCCTGTG
This sequence comes from Rhizomys pruinosus, assembly GCA_009823505.1. NCBI lineage: Eukaryota > Metazoa > Chordata > Mammalia > Rodentia > Spalacidae > Rhizomys > Rhizomys pruinosus. Next base: position 232,818 of record VZQC01000085.1, on the reverse strand, counting down.
TCTGACCAAAGTAATAGTATGTCTGCTTGTTACAAGAGGTAAACAAATAAGACTCTGAGGAGCAACTTGACTGTTTGGAGAACACAAGGTTTCTAGTCTGGATTGTTTACACTTAAGAGTTCAGAATGAAAATAATTTGCTTCTCTAGTTTATTTCATATGTTTCTATCTTTCCTATTATCCCTAACTTTCCGTGTTTTCTATTTTTTGTGTTAATTTCTTATTGAAGTTTTGTACATTTCATATATTTCTTTTTTTTTTGTAATTTTATTTATTTCTGTATGTGTATGAATGTACTGTCTGCATGCAGGTTTGTGCACCCGTGTAGTGCAATGCCGCGGAGGTCAGAAGAGGGTCTCGGATTCCCCTGGTACTGGAGTTCTCCTGGAATTGGAGTTTCGGACGGTTCTCGGCCGCCATGTGGGTGCTGGGGATCGAACCCGGGTCCTCTGTAAGAGCGGTCGGCACTCTTAACCGCTAGGCCATCTCTCCAGCCCCATTTCATATATTTCTTAGTCAAATTTAGACCCATTCCCCTTTCCTTGCACTCCTTCCCACCAGAACCCATGCATTCTGTCATACATGTCTTTCAATTGTTCTCAGTCTTTAAAAAAAATTTTTTTAGTGTTTTCTCTTTTAATATAAAAATATATCAGACAAACAAAGTAGGAGGAAGACAGGATTTAACCCATTTGAAATTTAGAAAGGAAGTGAGAAAATTCTTCTGGGAAGTAAAAGGAGAGGAGAAAGGAGAGTTAAAGGAGAGGGGGGGCCAATTAGTTATTCAATCAGCACTACAGGAAAAGGTGCTGCAGCTTCGACTTCGTTCCTTTTCCCTTAAGAGGTGACTGGACACAGCTACACCAGAGTGCAGAGTCTGTAAGCATACCAATGTGTATTACGTTTGCATTTAGGATTTTAAAAAACGAAGTTAGGGGAGGAAAAAAAAAAACAAAAAACAAGGTCAGCTTCGGAAATGATGAATGTCTTTTTGCTGAAAGCTGTACTGAATGTCCTTGAGTTTAATCAAAACTATTTGTTTTTAGTCAGCTTTGCTGTTGTCTCTTTTACTCTTGTCCACTGATAGCTTGACATTAATGACATCATAAATCATGTGAAGTGGCAGCGTGGGTTTGGTAGCATTTCAAGTGTTTGTTGAGATGTCCTAGGCTATCTAAGGGGTTGGTGCAAGGCTGGAAAGCATCCCGGACTGAGTCTTGAGTTTATGGCATCATTTGATCAGTAAAAGCACAGAGTGCATTATTAGTGTGATGGGCCTTCATTAAGGAATGTCTGACTCGTTATTAAAGAAAGACTTTAGCAAAAGATTACTGGATGGGTAGGTTTATCTTTAATTCTTTGTCTTAAATGCTTTAGAACTTGATTTTAAACCATACATTAAAATAAAATTTCCACATTCTTCATAATTGCTATGGCCACTCAAATCCTGTGAGCCAGCAGAGTCTATTTGCTGGTCAGATTGCACATTGCACTATTGAGACTTGAACAAATGTACAATTTGAACAAATCTATCACTCATACTTTTTAAAAAGATCCTGTTAGGCATAAAGCATCATGTGAACACTGGAAATGTTTCCTGTGAAAAATGTCTAGCTTTTATCAGTTTTTTGTTTGAAAATGATTTCACTGAATCATTCTATGTTTGTGGCTTGTTATCTGGTGGCTGCGGTCTTAGAACATACTTTTCATTATCATCACACTCTATTGTTATGGAAAGAAAGCATTATTCCTTAACTGCTACTTATTATTTAGTGTTTTTATAATATAAACATCTATATCATAAGAAGAGTATACATATCCTTTAATTCCATATATAATTCGTTAGGAAGCTAAAGGGGTTTTTGCACAATAAAGGAACTGGCCAAAGGATGTAAGTTCTTCAGCCATGGAAAAGAGCATCTTCTTGATATGCGCATTGCAGATTTCAGTGGAGCACTTTCCATAGAATAAAGGTGTGCTTTCATCCAGAAAAATATCTTAGTACTTATCCAAATGCAGTCTAACGCCTATATTCCAAGTAAATCAAGGTGAACCATTACTGTACAAATCTTAGGACAGAAACTAAATAGAGTAACTTCAAGGAGAGGCCGTCGTATGACAAAATGACTTGAAGTTCAGGGGGAGCATGTTGTATATACATGTAAATTACAGTTTCCTAAAACTATCTCACCACATATATGCTGTTTCTAATTATTTATTTATTTATTATTTTTATGTGTATGAATGTACTGTCTGATGTAGGTTGGTGCACCCATGTTGTGCAATGCCGCAGAGGTCAGAAGAGGCCGTCGGATTCCCCTGGAACTGGAGTTAAAGATGGTTCTTAGCTGTCATGTAGGTGCTGGGAATCTAACCTCTGCAAGAGCAGTTGGTGCTATTAATATAAAGTTTAGTAAATATAATTTAACTTAACATTAAAATAGTTTCCTCCTTTCCTTCAACAATAAATACTATAGTATAAACAATTTTGAATATTTGTTTCTTTATAAATTGGCTCTTATTTTTATGAAAGTTTTATTTTGAGGGTTGGAGAGATGGGTGAAAAATTATGAGCACCTACACATAGCAGCTAACAACCATTAGTAACTGATACCCTCTTCTGTCCTCTGTGGGCATTGCTCATGGGTCCAGTTACATAAGTGCAGGCAATATACTCATACACATAAAATAAAAATAATAAATAAAGGGCGGGAGAGATGGCTCAGCAGCTTAGAAGACTGACTGCTTTTGCAAAGGACCCAGATTGGATTCCCAGTACCCACATGGTGGCTAATAACCATTTGTAATTTCAGTTCCAGGGATCTCATGCCCTTTTCTGATTTCTGCAGGCATTGCACAACAAGGGTGCAGTTACCTACATGTAAGTAATACCCTCATACATGTAAAATTAAAAGTAATTAATAAAATATAAAAGAACAAAAATTTATTTTTCCATGTATTGGTTCATATTGTTCAGATTTATTTCTCCATTACTCATATAGCGACAACATAATCATTACAATAAAAAAATTCACAGGTGAGCTTGATGGAATATTGCCTTGAATTTTTAGACTATTGTAAATCTTCAAGGGATGTTCTAAATATTGTCATGTGATTCAGTCGTGGATTTCAATATACTCTGTTGGCAATATTCTTATTCGGGAGACGTTAAATACCTTTTCCAACTGGAATTCTTTATACACTTTTTCTCTGTATCTTTTACCCCCAAAGTGACAGGTTAACAAGCAGGGTAAGCTCAATGGTAGTGTGCTTGCTTTGCATTGCTGAAGATCTGGGTTCAATCCTCAGCAGTACCCCTCTACCCTCCTCCAACACACTCAAAGAGACATTCGTTTTTGTTATTGGCTAAGAATCTCTGCTTTGATCTACTTTCTATTTGATAGAAAGAGGCATGCATTATTTTTCTTCAGATCCTAACTGTGTTAGCTTTGTCATCACTGTGACCGAAATGCTTGAGAGAACAACTTGAGGGAAGAAAGATTTATTTTGGTTTACATTTTCAGAGAGTTCTGTCCATGGTTACTTTACTCGATAGATTCTTTACCTCATAGTGAACAGGAAACAGAGAGAGAGATAAACAGGAAGAAGACAGAGGCAAGCTCTCCTTGAAGATCTACTTCAGTGACATACTTCCTTTAGCTAGGTTTGGCCTTAGAAGACTTACAGAACCTCTCAAAATAGCACTCTGGAGTAGAGGCCAGACCTCCAACACATAAGTCTTTTCAGGGCACACTTCATATCCAAACAATAACTTTAACTATAAGCTACAGTGAAAAGATCTAGAGAGTTCCTTGTTTCTGTTACTTCTCATAATTTACATGAACCATAATATACTTAAAAAAATTTTTTTTTAAATTAATTATATTTTGTTATACCGTATGTGTATGAATTACTGTCTGCCTGCAGGTCTTTGTGCACCCGTGTCGTGCAATGCCGCGGAGGTCAGAAGGAGGGTCCTCCAGATCTCCATGAGAACTGGAGTTCTTTCTTGGAATTGGAGTGTTTCAGACGGTCCGGGCCGCCATTTGTGCTGGGGGATCGGAACCCGGAGTCTCTGTAAGAGCGTCGGCCTTCTTAACCGCTAGTCCATCCTCCTCCAGCCCCGAATCATAATATACTTTTATCACAGTTGTAGTCCTTAGGACAGCAAGTGTACATATCCAACAAGACTCAAATTGCTTGGATTTCTTTGAAATACAGAGGTATTTCTTCCACATTAAAAAAGTTGTTGCTGGCCTTAATCCTGCACTCGAGGCGGACCTCTAAAAAGACACAAATAAAATAAATAAAATATACATAAGATAATAAATAAACAATAAATATTGTCTTAGTTTTCCCACATGCCTGCCTACCACTAAGTGGTCCTACTCTCTGCAGTCATGTTACTATTTTTCGAGACAATTATTTATTTAAATTTTCATAATTGTTTTTATTTCTGGGTATGTGTTGATGTAACTGTCATGATGCAAGTCTGTGCACCCGGTCATGCAAACCCGCGGCAGGTCAGAAGAGGGTCTCGATTCCCCTGGAGCTTGGAGTTCTCCTGGAAATTGGAGTTTCAGACGGTTCTCGGCCGCCATGTGGGTGATGGGATCGAACCCGGGTCCCTCTGTAAGAGCAGTCGGTGCTCTTAACCGCTAGGCCATCTCTCCAGCCCCCAGAAACTGTTACTTTAAACTTTCAAGTGTTCTGTAACCATATTTGTTTATCAAGAATCTGAAAATATTTATTTTGCATCACATATGCACTTCACCGTTTTTCTTTTAACATTAACTAATACCAGGTTTAGTAAGCACATTTTTCTCAGTAAAAAAAGGACTTTTTCTTTTTTATTAATAAAGCACAACAATTTGATTCATTACTTTGATGTATTACAAGCTTGATTCTAAAATTTACTTTCTACGACCAGGTCAAGAAAAGATTGGCAGAACTGCATGCAGAATTTACCTTGTGCCAAACCTCTACTACCATTCTTCAATCAAACTTGGGAGAGCATGCTCATATATACAGGCATCCTTACACTCCATGTTTATTCAAACACTAAAACATGCTATGAGAAAGACAGTGTTCACTTGTTGGGTTAACACTTTCACTAATTTTGAAGACCTTCATTTTGATCTAAGCTCCTATTAGAAGCCTGATGAAAAACCTACATACACAGAGTTTATTACAAGATAAAGCAAACTGCTGGTCATATATAAATGATGATCACTGGTAATTACAGTGAAAGATTTGGGGTGTTATTTATTTTAAGTAATAGTCCCTGACAATATTGTATATCCAGTTATTATTAAAATCCTCTGTGTGGATGCTAAGCTGACTTATTTTACAACTAATTGTCTTTCACAACTAAACATAATGTATATATAAAGCTGGGTAAGTAAAATTATTTAATTTGGCAAGGGATATATTAAAATGATATATTCAGATTATAAAATACTACAGCAGCCTCTTTTCATGACTGTCAAATGCAGTTTCATAAATATGCTGTCATAATGACACTCTGCATAACTTTTCCTATCTTCAGGATGATAATTTTGGAAAAATACATCATTCCTTGTTTGAAAAAAAAATGTATAGGTCTATGAAGGAGCCAAGTGGTGATGTGGGATTGGCAGTGAAGGTAACAGGAGCTCCTACAGGCAAGAATCTTTGAAAACATTCTTCTTGCCCAGGTACCCATGTAAACCAAGTGCAGGATGGTCTTAGGTCCTCTAAATATACCAAAGTTCAATGTGGCAGATGCATAGCGTTTACATGTACTCCACAGAAAAGTTCTCCTTTATTAGAGCTTTTTCCATATCATGTACTAAATTTATTCCAGTTGAATTTATTTAAGGAAACTTAGAAAATGTGGTCTGTCAGTAAATGATGGAAAGCAAAGATTTCCATTCACTTGGATATCTATAAAAGGGATGTGTTGCACAAGTAATACAAGTTGTGTACTCTGCAGACACCTAACCAGGAGCATGAGAGGATGTGAAATGTAATTTGCAGTGATGAGTCCCTTTCCCTACATTGAATAAAGACAAAAGCTCACTATACTACTCAGCCTGGAGGATATTTTTGTGAGGGTCGTGGGTTACTTATACACATGGATGATCAGAGGTCTTTATAGGAATATATTTGTTTCACATTTTTAATACAAAAGAAATCCAGCTATGTGGTTGGCAAATCCCTGTAGTGCCCGGGGGATTGGCAGGAGGCTGAGGCAGGAGTATCATTTGATCTTAGAAGTTCCAGATGTGCCTGGGAAACCTAGGAAGATGCCTGCCCCGGCCTCAACCTAAACCTACAGACTAGCTTCAAAAAAGCACTATACAAAAAAGAACATAAATTTACAGCCATTTAAATACATTAAGACTAGGAAACCATAGGATGTCTTCTATAATGCTCAGTTTCTGAAAGATGGGGTAAGTTTTCCCCTTTCTAAACTCTCTAAACCACATTACTGTCTTGTAACTATATGTCTTTTTATATTACTATAATTTGTATTATTTAAATCCCTCTCAAATACTCATGAAGAGCCAACAACTTCCCCGCATTCTTAATGGATCTGTTAAAACAAAGCCAATTGCTTCTTCATATTCAAAAATATTAAAAACAATCTTGAAGTTAGAACATCATGTAGGAGAAAAAAACTTTCTAGAATGTGCCTGAATTCTCAAGTTGAGGAGCTAAGGAATATAATTTGACCTTATTTCCTTGAGTTATTGATTTGTGAATGCTAATCTTGCACTAGGTCAGGGTTAACCCCAAAGAATAAGCTATTGAGCTTGGCTAATAACTTAGTAGTACTTGTCAATAACAGTTTGGCATAGCTCTGGTATTCAAGTTTCAATCTTAATGTTTTCTGTTATAAATACAGTAAAATAAATATAGACATCTTCTCAGGTCCTTTATGAAGTATTTTAATTTCTTTAACTTTACTATATTAAGTGGCCTCTTATGTGAAGGTGCTTATAGGTTTAGAAAGGCTTGGTAAAAGTTGACTTAGTTCTTCAACTGTTCTCTCCTATCGCAGGAAGAAATGTCTAACACAAATTATAAAAAATTCCATAGTTTCAGCTATATTATCTAGTGATAATATCTAACATTCAATGTGATAGTTGTAGGGCAATTTTTTTTCTATTGAAAACATGTTGAATATGTTTAAAAACATCTTTGAAAAATATGGAATCCTTTTATGTGCTTGCCTGTCTTGAAAGTCCTACAGAGTAATAGAAAAATCACAAGAGGTATGTGACGTATGGACTCCAAAGCAGTGTTTTATTACAAAAGCACAGAAGCCTGCTGGCATATGTAATTTAATGTGCACCATGCCTCCCCTAATTCAATCAGGTCTCTACATCTCTTCTTTTATATTCCAATTGGATTCCATGTGCTAAAGCCATCAAGATTTTCAGGATGAAATGAATGCTTGTATTAATCCTGCAATTTCCATTTAAAACACAGCATCGATTTGATTAATAAGGTTTGATGCTGAATAATTATATGGCAAATATGTAGGCTATAGGAAAACCACAGATGTGACCACCAGCAAAAGCCTTGTGGGAGAAGGGGGTCAAAGGGAAGCAATGGCCATGACTGAGGTGATGAATTCTTTGGCTTTTCTTTTATGCAATTAACAAGCAGGGCTTCTATTAATTTGCCACCCCCAGAGCCTTGACTGGTCAGATGTGTCTGGGTCAAAGGTCATAGGGGCAGAGTCAGGGTCAGCATCACAGCAGCCCGGAAATAAAATGGGAAAACTAAAGAAATCCAAATAATATGGCTGAGTATACATTCTGTAGCATGGAGGTAATGGGGGGGAAGTGCAACTCCTTAATGTTAAGATTGCTGTTTTAGAATAATAAAAATGTTCTCTGCACATTTAATTCAAAGTAATCAATCTAAGGTGCAGTGGTTGAGCATCCAATAAAAGAAAATCAATGTGGTCTCTACAAAGGAAGACAAACAATGCTCTCTTTTACTAAAGGGATTATAGGTTAACATTTATTCAGTGTATTGTAATCTGATGTCAAGTGGTATAAAATCAAGCCAACAATCCATTACCACTAGTTATAGGCTAGGGACTTATCTCATGCAAACTGAGTTTTCATAGAACTTATTAAATAATTTCTAAGTACTATCAATGAAAAAAATTGCAGTGGATGAGCCTCAAGGAATTTTACTTTGTACCTTCAGTGAAAACAACTATTTGTCTTTTCATAATGCAAAGTTTTGCAACATTCATTTGCTCCAAATCATTAATTTCTCATATACAACAAATTTCATTTTGTGTTTCTATCAGAAAAAAGTAAAGAACTTGGTCATGGATGTGGTCTTGAAATTTTTTTCTCTCTAATCCTTTTACTTCATATAAAAATCATTGTGCTAATTTATCTTCTTTTATGGTGTCTGAGAGAAATTATAACAAATTTCTCAAATATTATAATTCAGACTTATTTATGAATTTAAGATAAACAATGCTTTATCAGTAATATATGATTATAATTTGGGGTTTATCTTGTATAGACTAAAGCACACAGTATATTTTATATTGTGAGAAGAGGCTATTTTAAAACAATATGTTTCAAAATAGATATATGAGTTACTCAATGTCAAAATATTTGCTAAAATATAAATATCTCAAAGATAAACCACCTAATTTATTATCATATTAGCCTAGTGGCTCAAGTATTTCTTGGACTATGAGGATTTACATTGATTGCTCCCATTTCTCTACCAAAATATAGTGATCTTTTGAAGTGGTAGAAAAAGTTAGTGGTCTCTCATTAAGCTTAATAAAAAGTGGTTAGCAAACCTGTCAAAGTCAACATTTTTCTAAAGGAACCATGCTTATTGTTAGAATCTGGGCCACTTTTAAGTGTGGGGAAAATCATTACCACATGTTTGAAAATATTGGTGATATTTTGCAGATTGCATTTTTCTACAGCCTGGTGTTACTTCAAAACATTTCAGAATTACTTGGTAGTAGAAGGGGAAATTGAATGTGACACAATTTTTATTATGAAAGCTAAGTTTAGTTTTACCACCCTTGCTTTGACAGAACCTTTAGTTTTCATTTGTTGAGAAATAGAAACATGCCTATTCTGAATTCAGAAATAAAGCTTATTATTTTAAATCTGCTGAGTAAATCCATGTAGAATACATTTTCTCATGCTATTAAAACATCCACTTATTAACATTTTTTAGAGTACTGAAATTCATAAAAAATGTATCGCAAGATTAATTTCCACTGTTATCTTTCTTACATACTGATATGTTTTCCCTTTTATTTAGATTAAAATAGATGTTTTTGCTGATACTGCATAATAAAGCAAGTAAAGATGTAAAACATATTTGTTATATTATGATAATGAATTTGGGCTTTTGTTAGCATTGCTTTCTTTGCATTTAATGTTGCAAAAGGAGTGCTTCAAAGAATCTACTAATGTCATCAAAAAGTTTGAAGATCAAATTGGAAATAAAATTACAATGATGATAAATCAGTTTTGGTCAGTAAGCTTCTAGTTTATCTCCTCCAAATCTCATTTTTGATCATTTGTATCCATTTTCATGAAACACTATGAACTAATCAAACTGAAATCTTAAATTTAGCACTATTACTTTAACATAAACTTGAAAGTGCTAAATTAGCAAAGTTTTTTTGTTTTGTGTATTAAATTGCCCCTAAAATATTAAATTCTTACCATCTAATACTAAATGAAATAAAAACCTAAATGGAAATCTAGTCAAATAAGAAAAAATACTTATTCATATTCAGACAGTGAGTTCTTAACTTGGATGCTTTCCAGGGGCTGAATTCAACGTACATTTCATGAGACCTTAATTTCTTCTCTCATTTACATGTAGAAAGTAAGGTGAGAAACAGTTGCTCTTTTTTACTATGCGAAAACTGCATTTTTAATTTGCCTTTTACACCATACAAAAGAATGCTTAAAATAAGTAATCAGACACTCCACATACACATGAGTTCGTAGAAAAATATGTTTTCTTCATTTTTACTTGTAAAAGATTAGCTTGCTTTGGGGTATCTAGATAACACAAAATCACTTCTCAACCAGAAACGATGAAGATATGAACTCTGGGCTAACAGTAATGGCAAAAATAATTTCAAACTGAAGGCAAAACCACTTCATTTTGTGCGCAATGTCTGAATGTCTTCCACTGGACTTTAAATAAAAAATGGAAAACATTTTAGCAAATATAGGAAAGCACTGAGTATATGGCACTGAGAGGCATTTTTGATGTTTTTGCATTTTTGTGCAGAGAGAGACATAAAAGGTTGCCAATGGGGTATTGTAAAACCACAGTTAACAGTGAATTTTAGATAGATATAACCAGTTAAAAGTGATTGAATAGCGAGGGTTGAGTAGTGCTTATTATACCTGCTGTTGGGAGACTTCAATTCATTATTGTAACAGAATGAAAACAGCATTGCTGCTGTCCAGGACATGCTTGTAGTATTGATTGGGTTTCTCCAAAGTCTTCTCTTAGGATGCAGAGTGCAGTCAAACATGCACAAACATCACTCAGTTCCCCTGATTCTGTCATATGCTTCTTGTACCTCAAACTAAAGCAGCCTTAAGATACCGGAAAATGCTTCTTTATTTGAAGGCAGGCAGGGCTCAAAGCCTGACTCCAGGGGCTATGCAGATGTGGTGACCTTTCTTCCAGAGACCAGATTTTACACTCAAATTGTCATTAAAGCTCATGTTTCCCTAGAGGTTTTCAGTCAACTTGTGTGCTCTCTTCATTAGGGTTAAAAGTCAGAGTGGCACCATGCCCACCCCGAATCTGAAATGAAATGGAGCACGGATGAGAAGGCAGCATAGCCCCCCCCCCATGGATAGAGGGCATCATCCACAGGCCAGTCAGACATGGTGAGGATTGATCAAAATGACAGAAATCCAGGGTAAACATTTCAGTTTGAATTTCATAGACGCTCTAGAAACACACTTTTGTAGGAAGGTATCTCTCCTTTTAATTTTTTTTTTGTGTATGAGTGCATTGCCTGCATGTGTGTAAGTTCACCCCTGTCGTACAGTGCCTGAGGAGGTCAGAACAGGGGTTTGGTCATCTAGAACTGGACTTATAGACAGTTGTTAGCTGCCATGTGGGTGCCAGAAATCAAACCTGCATCCTCTGCAAGAGCAGCCAGTGCACTTAACTGGTAAAAAAAAAAAAAAAAAAAAATTAAAAGGAAGATACCTTCCTACAAAAGTGTGTTTCTAGAGCGTCTATGAAATTCAAACTGAAATGTTTACCCTGGATTTCTGTCATTTTGATCAATCCTCACCACGTCTGACTGGCCTGTGGATGGCCTCGCTCCCTATCCAGACCTAGTGGGGGGGGTGGGGGGCTATGCTGCCTTCTCATCCCGTGCTCCATTTCAATTTCACAGATTCGGGGTGGGCATGGTGCCACTCTGACTTTTAACCCTAATGAAGAGAGCACACAAGTTGACTGAAAACCTCTAGGGAAACATGAGCTTTAATGACAATTTGAGTGTAAAATCTGGTCTCTGGAAGAAAGGTCACCACATCTGCATAGCCCCTGGAGTCAGGCTTTGAGCCCTGCCTGCCTTCAAATAAAGAAGCATTTTCCGGTATCTTAAGGCTGCTTTAGTTTGAGGTACAAGAAGCATATGACAGAATCAGGGGAACTGAGTGATGTTTGTGCATGTTTGACTGCACTCTGCATCCTAAGAGAAGACTTTGGAGAAACCCAATCAATACTACAAGCATGTCCTGGACAGCAGCAATGCTGTTTTCATTCTGTTACAATAATGAATTGAAGTCTCCCAACAGCAGGTATAATAAGCACTACTCAACCCTCGCTATTCAATCACTTTTAACTGGTTATATCTATCTAAAATTCACTGTTAACTGTGGTTTTACAATACCCCATTGGCAACCTTTTATGTCTCTCTCTGCACAAAAATGCAAAAACATCAAAAATGCCTCTCAGTGCCATATACTCAGTGCTTTCCTATATTTGCTAAAATGTTTTTCCATTTTTACTTAAAGTCCAGTGGATAGACATTCAGACATTGTCGGCACATAAATGGACTGTAAGTGGTCTTTGCCCATTCAAGTTGTGAAATTCATTTTTGCCATTACTGTAGCCCAGATCATATCTTTCGTTCGGTTGTATGGAAGTGATTTAATGTGTTATCTAGATCCCCAAAGCAAGCTAATCTTTTACAAGTAAAAATGAAGAAAACATATTTTTCTACGAACTCCATGTGTATGTGGATGCAGATTCTGATTACTTATTTTTATAGCATTCTTTTGTATGGTGTAAAAGGCAAATTAAAATGCAGGTTTTCGTGCAACATCCGTTGAGTCTCATTTTTATAGCGGTTTGGTTCTATCTTTGGTACATGTTTAAAATGAGAGAAGAAGAATTAAAAGGTATCTCATGAAATGCACGTTGAATTCAGCCCCTGGAAGCATCCAACGTTAAGAACTCACCTGTTGATGAAAATTTTTCTTCTGAAGTGAGAGATAAGGTATTTTCATTTTACCTTTGAACTAGATTTCCATTTAGTTTTTAGTTTTCATGGTAACGTATATATGGCTAAGTGAATTCTTACTATTACTTTTAGAGCATTACACAGAACATAAATTACCCTGTCTTTATAAGTGTTCAGTGTAGCATTAACCGTTGAACACCCCCCATGACTTTAATTTTTTAAAAAAAAAAAAAATATTAATTTTCGGGGCTTGACTATTTACCATAGCGTAGTAAATGGCTTTTTCCGGATTTTATGCAACTTTCCAAGTTTATGTTCACCCGTTTACTTAATGTCGAGTCCACTCGAGTGCTAAATTTAAGATTTCAGTTTGATTAGTTCATAGTGTTTCATGAAAATGGATACAAATGGAAAAAACTGAATTTGGAGGAGATCAAACTAGAAGCTTACTGACCAAAACTGATTTATCATCATTGTAATTTTATTTCCAATTTGATCTTCAAACTTTTTTTTTTTTTTTTCCTTTTTTTTTTTTTTTTTTTATTTAGTTTTTTTTTTTTAATTAATTTTTATTGATGCTTTGTGCATTGTCATACCCTATTATCCAATTCATTCAGGTATTATCCAGCTTCAGCTCCCCCTACCCGCCATCCAGATTGCATCCATCACGACAACTCACGTAACCCTGCATCTTCTCTCATGATACTTTCTGTTTTTCAGTGCTCCATTTTTTACGGTCCTAGGCTAAGTGATAATCCATGAGTACAGAGGACATCTTCATGTAAAAACTCAGTCTGCGAGCAGTTTGCCCAAAAACACTACACAGCCCAGTCCCACCAATAGCTGGGGAGAAGACTGTAGGGTATAGATGTTACAGATAGTTATTAACAGCTGGGCGGGAGCCGGTTAGTACGTGGTTGTTAACATGCATGAGTCAGATCTTCGATCACCTTCACCCCCAATCGCAGCCCATTTACATTCTACCACCCCCCCTCTTCTGCAGATCGTTCCCCTAGGCTTTAGAAAAGGGGCACAGTGTGGATGAGAGGTAAACACAGTCCACTACTCCTCTGGAACTTTGACCTTGGTACTCTGGTCAATTCGGCTGTTCCTTTCAGCGGCTGACATTTGTCCAGGAAAACTTTTGCATGGCCTTACTAAATGGAAGAAAAGCTAATTAGTATATAGGTATTTTAGGCAGCACTAATAGTTATGGGTAGGTTACTTTAGCATAGAAACAATGTTTGGATATGTTAAAGCGAGTGAGGAGAAGACCACAGGAGTGGAGGAAACCTTCACAAGCAAGATAACAGTCTGACATAGCATAATTCCAGAGTATAAGCTACTCAAAAAGATCTTCAGAACTTTTTGATGACATTAGTAGATTCTTTGAAGCACTCCTTTTGCAACATTAAATGCAAAGAAAGCAATGCTAACAAAAGCCCAAATTCATTATCGGATAAAAAATATTAACAATATGGTTTTACATCTTTACTTGCTTTATTGATGCCGAAGCCAGTATTAGTTCAGCAAAAACATCTATTTTAATCTAAATAAAAGGGAAAACATATCAGTATGTAAGAAAGATAACAGTGGAAATTAATCTTGCGATACATTTTTTATGAATTTCAGTACTCTAAAAAATGTTAATAAGTGGATGTTTTAATAGCATGAGAAAATGTATTCTACATGGATTTACTCAGCAGATTTAAAATAATAAGCTATNTTTGGTCTTTTCGAGACAGGGTCTCCCTGTAGCCCCAGCTGTCCTGGAACTCACTCTGTAGACCAGGCTGGCCTTGAACTCACAAAGATCTGCCTGCCTCTGCCTCCCAAGTGCGCCACCACAACCGGCTTCTCCTTTTAATTTTTAAACCAGCTGTACCTCCTGGTTCAGCTGGTGTAAATCCAGGAAAACTGGCATTTGTCAATATCTTCAAGCTTAAAACAATTGACAGTTTACAACCATAAAATTGAATGTAAAGAAAGAAATTAATAAAGTACATATTCTACAAATAGACCCAAGCATTTAAAGCCTTTAATTACCAGAGAGTATGGTGACTGTATACATCACTAGAATAAACTGAAAAACAACAACGAAACAAAAACAGCTTTTCCTGCCTTTCCTTTTAGCCTGCCTGAGGACAAAATGACCTTAAAACAGGTCAGGATCTCTCAACCAAATAATACATTTCATTTTTTAAGGCTGCCTCACAAATGAAATTCAGAGAGAATTTCTCTGATGTTTCAATTGAATTAGGAATGGGAGAGAGTTTTGACCTATTGATATGCTGTGTTTTTCCCCATAGTTCTATGCCAAGAATTATGCCTCACCAAAGTAGAAGTCTTTATGCCTAATTAAGCAGTTGTGAAATTCCAATGAAAAGAGCTCCGTTTTCTCCTTAAGAGAAGAGTGATGGGAACTGAATTGCTCGAAATAATTTCTTAAGACTTTCCCATTCTGGGGAAACAGAACCATCAGAGTACATGTAGAACAGACCAGTCTAATGCATTGAAACAGCAACAGTACATCTGAACCCGGGATATTTTCCATCTAAATTCAAGATTTACCTTAGTGCCTGGATTTGGCTGGATATTTCATTTCTTTTTATGGATTTTGGGCAATCTTTTGACTTAAAATTATGTCATGTATATTAATAAGTAAGCCTGGATGAATCCGAATAAACATGTTTTAAGACTCAGATTGCTCATCAAAAGTCCTGAGCATCCAGTCACTACATAATTATGTGTGGCTGAACCTCAAGCAAGATACTTTCTTTGAATTTTGGATTGTTAACTTATAAATTGATGCTACTGACAATATACTTTAACTACTTGTAAATTTGATTTGTTTTGTTATTTATTTGTTTTTGAGACAGGGCTTCCAGCTGGCCTGAAAGCCTCTATGTAGATCAGGCTAGCCTTCTTTTCACAGAGAACAGCCTGCCTCTGTCTCCAGAGAGGAGGGATTAAAGGCCTGTGCCACCACACTTACTGACTACCTCTAAATTTTTCCAGGGTAAACTTGCTTAATTTTGAATATCAGTAGGAATTTGTGAAAACAGACACCAACACAAGCCACTTTACAGCCCAAGTAGTACCAGTTTGCTGCCTGAAACATAACTTGCACATGTTGAACCATACTTCCTCTTGCTTACCTGCAGGCTAGTCCTGTCTTCTGAGATCTCTCCTTTGTTTTCTCCAATTTTTTCAGAAACAGATTCACTCACAGGTTGTCAAAAGCATATATAATTAGATGGTTCCCAAGGTCAAGAACATTCTCATTGGTGGTTTGTTCAAAGTCTCATATTTGATGTGTCTTCATCTCCATGTCCCTAGCTTACTCCCTTTACAATTATTTAATGGAGAAATCCCACATTTTTCTCTGTGAATGAATGCTCGGTTTAGCTGGCTTTTGTTGTTGTTATTGTTGTTTTCTTTTGTTACTGATGCTTTGGTCTTTACTCTGTCACAAACTCTACGTGTTTAGAATGACTTTAGTTTGAAACTTTATTTTCATGGTAATTAAAAATCAACAATTACCATTTTTCTAACAGTGTAATAATTAAGGAAAACACTCTCCTTTGAGGTGTATCATCATTCCTAGCTCAGGAATTAGGCATTTTTTCTTTTCTATGTTCCACTACATTATAGACATAAAATGGTGAAAAGCTTGGTACCACAGATGTTACCATAAAGTAGCACTGTTCTACCATCCAGACAGCATGCAATCTTTGTAATTATAGCCAATTCAAAGATCAGCGCTTTCCATGTGCCAGTTCAGAGCATGTGGAAATGAGCAAATGAAACTTTTTTCCTTAAAAGATTTTTTAAAAATTTTGATTTATCTTCGAAAGGCAGCTGCATACATTTTACAAGGTATTTCATGAACATTAAAATACTTCCTTTCCAGCATCCGTTCATGTTTAAAGTCCTAGAGGGAATTGGATTGGAGGGATCATACCTTAATGTAATCAAAGCCATATACAGGAAACCCACAGCCAATATCATCCTAAATGGGGAAATGACAGAAGCATTGACTTTAAGGGTAGGAACTCGGCAAGGCTGCCCCCTGTCACCACTCCTTTTCAACATAGTGCTTGAATCCCTTGCTAGGGCAATAAGGCAAGAAAAGGAAATTAAAGGAGTTCTAATAGGAAAAGAGGAAGTCAAGCTAACCCTTTTTGCTGATATGATTGTCTACTTAAGGGATGCTAAGAACTCCACCAGGAAACTCCTAGAAATGATTAGGAGCTTCAGTAAAGTGGCAGGATAGAAAATAAACCTAGAAAAATCAGTAGCCTTTCTCTACACCAACAGTAGGCAACTGAAGAAGGAATACAAGGAGACCTTCCCACTCACAATAGCCTCAAAAACAATAAAATACCTAGGAACAAACCTAACCAAAGACACCAAGGATCTCTACAACAAAAATTTTAAACCCCTGAAAAAGGAAATTGAGGAAGACATCAGAAGATGGACAAACCTCCCATGCTCATGGATTGGGAAAATAAATATAGTAAAAATGTCCATCCTACCCAAACTAGTGTACAGATTTAATGCAATCCCAATCAAAATCCCCAAGAGTTTCTTCACAGGCTTGGAAAAAAAAATCCTCAATTTCATTTGGAAAAACAAAAGACCCCGAATAGCCAAAGCAACCCTGAGTGAAAAGAGCAATACAGGGGGGATCGCTATACCAGACATCAAACTATACTACAGGGCTATAGTCATAAAAACAGC
>VZQC01000085.1:190921-212141 GCA_009823505.1 Rhizomys pruinosus | reverse complement strand
AAAACAAAACAAAACAAAAAAGCAGAGAAAGATGCAGAAAAGTTACGGCAGAATGCATGATCTGCGATGGGTAGGGGTGGGGTGGGGGGAAGGGAAGGGGATATATGCCTGAACTGAATTGGAAAATGATGTATGAAATACACAAATCATCAATAAAAATAAATAAAAAATACTTCCTGTAACTAATGTTCATTCATATACCTATTTGACACATTCTGATATAATCTAACCTCTCACCTGTGTTGTTATGTAAACTGCTTAACACCCTTTAAAATAATATTTATTTAATTCTAAAAGTCTGCTATGTTCTGGACTCTATTAATACAAATAATTCCCAATTTTCAAAATAAAGTAATTTTGCAAATAAGAAAGCAAAAACTTAAAGAGATAAAATAAAATATTATTATTCATACCAGGGAGCTAGTAAACTTCTGAGTTAGCAATTTTTAAATTCTTTACCAGGTCACGCTGACTCGGAAGACTGATATATTATAACCCTATATATCGACTTCCTCCACCACATATTGATTTCCTCAGATCATTTGGGGGGAAATTAGTTTGATATAAATCTGTATTTCACATATGCCACTGAAATTCACTACTCCCTACATTCATATTTATAATAATCTCTTGATTACTTTTAGTCACATTTCATACTCAAGGGGAAACTCAGGAGCACTGGATAGGCACTTCTTACTATGGAAGTGTTGTTAGCTTATAGGTATTATTACTCAAGATAATGAGGTGCAAAATCACGGTCTGGACTTCAAGGCTCCTGACTTCAATCCTCCTGCCTATAGTTCCAGGGCTATAAAGGGTAAACCATCACATAATTTTATGTTTATTCAAACACTTTAAAAATTACCAGCACTTCTGGACATGGTAGCACACACCTTGAATCCCAGCACTTGGAAAGCAGAGGCAGGCTGATCTCTGAGATCAAGGTCAGTCTAATTTAAGTATGGAATTCCAGCCTAGTTGAAGCTAAAGGAGACTGTTTCAACAAACAACAAACAAACAATTACTAGCATATTCAGAAATTCAGATGTCCAAATGTTGAGCTCTATTTTGTCATAAGTGAATTAATTTTCTTGCTTGAAAATTCATTTCTGCATAAGTGTAGAAAACATCCTCACCATGCCCTTCCTTGTCCCACCTTTACCTCTCATCCAGTTCTATCTACCTTTACTTCCCTCATTGTCCTGGTGCTCACTGGTGCCCAATAGCACCGGCATGAGGAGATGTGGTTTAGCCAGCCTAGGCTTCGAATATCGGTCTCAGTCCTCACTGCTCATCTGGGAGGCTGTTCTCTAGCTTCCAGTCACACAGTTCATCTGGCTGAATTGCTGGCCTTTGCACCCAGCCCCAGCTTTAGGAATGTGGGTGGGATTTTTCAGAGAAAAATAACATTCTCCCATACTGCTCAGACCTAAAAGTTATTTCGTATCCTCTTTTCACAACTTATTCCGTTGCTGCTCACAATGGTTTAGAAAGGTCCTGTATCAAGATTTCTGGTACTGGAAGCATTCTCTAGAAAGCAGACCAGACGGCTGTTACACTACTACCCACAGAATATTCAGTTACACTTATGTGTATCTACATATCATCCAACAAATTTTGTCCAGTATTAATTGCATTTACCAGTACTTTTTTTATTTAGTTATTTTCACTTTATGTGTATGTGTGTAAGTGCACCCTTTTCTTACAGTGCCCACAGAGAACAGAAGAGGGCATGGAATCCTTTGGAATTGTAGTTAAGGAAGATTGTTAGCCACCATGTGGGTCCTGGATTTGAACATGGGTCTTCTGCAAGAACATCCAGTCCTCTTAACCACTGAGACACCGCTCCAGCCCCAGTAATTTTTTAAATAAACATTTATACAGTGTTTATTGTGTGTCAAGTACTGCTCATAGAAGTACTATTACTATTTACACACTTGCATAGATGAGAGTAAGAGCCAAAGAGAGGATAGTAACCTGTGCAAGTCACAAAACTAGTAAGCAGCAGAGCTGGCATCTGAACCTTGGCATTCAGAATGACAGATGCTAAGTCATTCAACTGAAATAAATTAACAGCACAATATGCATTTATAAAATGTATCCAGATCATCTCAGAGATGGAATGTCATTGTCTTTATCTGGACTGAGTATGATGTTTTAAAGTTGCTCCTTATGGCTAAGGTGTTACGTATACATTAAGCAAAGCAGAATCTTTGAAAATGGGAGAGGATGGATTCATTATAAACCCAGGAGTGGTGGCTTTATTTTCACTTAGGAGGCAGAGGCAGGTGGGTCTCTGTGAGTTCAAAACCAGCCTGCTCTACAAAGCTAAATGTGCCTACAGGGAGACCCTGTCTCAAAAAGACCAAATATATAACACAATTACAAAGTCTGAAAATAAGTGGTCAGTTAATTCTAGAGCCTGTTAAGGAATTCACATTATAACACCATAGTTCCTTTCAGATAAAAAGAAATATAACATTAACTTTTCTCAGCTTGCCTTTCAACTATGGATTTGGTGCTAGCATCCAAAAATGAGGGATATCATTTGTCATTTGTTTTTCTGGGACTGTGTTACTTCACTTAGCTTTGTAATTGTGGTATACGTATGAAGCATAGGTATTCATATATTAGAGTAATATAAAATTAAAGGGACAAATATGAACTCCTAAACATATTTTGGAATTAGCATACACTTTATTTTCAAAGGTCATAATTTTGGTAAATAAATATGTGACATATATATATATATATATATATATATATATAATTTTTTTTTGAGCAATACAAATGGGAGAGAACAACAACTTCAAAAAGATTGGATCAAAGAACTGACTGAAACAGTTAACCTCTGCCCAAATGATAAACTTCTGCAGAGAAAAACTTTAAAAAGACTGAGAAAAAGATGCAAGACATGTATGGCAGAATGCATGAATTGGGGTGGGGTGGGGGCATGAAAAGGGAGTGTGTCTAAATTGGCCTGAGAAATGATGTATGAAACACACAATAAAATTATTTTATTAAAAAAAGACCATATATATATATATATTTGTATAATATATAATATGCATATAATTGAAAACAAGTATCTCAATTATAAATGTTATATATTTAAGTTCAATACATTCATATTTGTGATTAGAGAACATGGTTCGTTAAAAACTTTTACTCATTAATACAATAATTTTGAGAAGAAATTTTATCTTTTTATTTTTATTTATTTATTTATTTTATGTGTATGAATGTACTGTCTGCATGTAGGTTTGTGCACCTGTGTTGTGCAATGCCTTGGAGGTCAGAAGAGGGCATCAGATTCCCCTGGAACTGGAGTTCTCCAGGAATTGGAGTTACAGACGGTTCTCAGCTGCCATGTGGGTGCTGGGGATCGAACCCGGGTCCTCTGCAACAGCAGTTGGTGCTCTTAACCACTAGGCAATCTCTCCAGCCCTGAGAAGAAATTTTAATACTTAAAAGATACCCCTGAAATTTTAGGTTAATTATCTGAGTTATAGAAAATAATCAGTGAGTTGTTTCTGATGTTTCATGAAATTATACTTGAAGTCAAAACTGTTTTTCATGATTTAGTTCCCTTCTCAGACACATGAAATAACTGTTAAGAAAGATAAAATTCCAGAAATATGTTTAATTAACAAAATTATCCATTATAGTATGATAGGTAATTTTATCTTCTTGCCAAAATAAAGTTACCATTCCTTGATTTACCCTTCCACATAAACCAACAACAAATCATAAAGGGAAAAGTGACCATGTTTTCAAGACATGGACATGAGGTTCAAAGTTAACACTGATTTTTGAGACATCAGGACAAAGAAAATGAGGTATATCCTTTGTCAGAAATCACTGCCAGAAGAATTTCTGGTCTGTGACCAAAGAAGAAGTCTGGGAGAAACTTAATAGACAGCTGAATTAAGAAGATGGGACATACACTCTAGCCATTCTTCTATTTATCTAACAGAAAGGAAAATATATTTCCATGTAGGAGGTTGATTATAAATGATCTTAAGAATTGTGTTTGAGGTAGGAATGGTGGCTCACTCCTTGAATCCCAGCACTCTGGAGGCAGAGGCAGGAGGATCTCTGTGAGTTCAAGGCCAGCCTGGTCTATATAGTGAGCTCCAGGCCAGCTGTGGCTAAAGGGAGACCCTGTCTCAAAAAGACCAAAAAAATAAAAAAATAAATAAAAGAATTATTTGCAACCACCCCAAAATGGAAACAGCCCAGCCTTTCATCAGAATATTACTCGTGTGGTAGAGCAATACAAGACGCTGCACACCACAACCTAACTAATGCAGACAATGATGCCATTGGGGTTAGAAAAATAGTACTTATATTCCATTATGTCCATTCAGGGCAGCGTACATTTGTGTAAAAGCACATTTGGGGAATGATATGCTGATCAGGCAGGATATAATGGAATGATTATAGGGTGGACGAATACAGGGCTCATGGAAATGTTCATCATCTTGATTGTGTAAAGGATTCACAATCCTCCACATTCCTGTTTGTTTTTTAATCTTTTTATTTTAAATATGTTCAGTCGATTATGCTTGAAATATACATGAATAAAGTTTTATATGCTATTAGTACACAGGATTTGGAGTACTTGGGGGATATTTTTTGGTTGGTTGGTTTATGGATTTTTAAAAATGTTTTATTTATTGAATTTATTTATGTGTACGAGTGTATTGCAATACACACGTGTGAAGTGCAATGCCTATGGAGGTCAGAAGGAGAGGATGGATGCCCTGGAACTGGAGTTAATGCCAGTTGTAGCTGATGGTGGTTGTTAGCTGTCATGTGGGTGCTGGGAACTGAACCTCAGACCTCTGCAAGAAGAGGAGATCCAATACTCTCTGCAAGCATTGCATGACACAAGTGCACTGACATACATGCATGGAATACACACACATGTAATAAAAATAATAAATAAAATATTTTAAAAAGAAATCCAGATTAGTATAACCATTATGGAAGATATAATGAGAACTCCCTTTATAAGAAAAACTATAGTATAATCCAGCTTGTCCCAAGTATACATCTGAAGTAATTAAAGTAAAAATATAATAGAAATACTCACAGACCCATGTTTATTGTGGCACTAGTCACAGTAGGCAGTTTATGGAATCAGATGAATAAATAAGGAAAATGTGTTCTGTATATAAAAAACAGAATTTTATTCAGCCATAAAGAAGAATGAAAATATGCTTATTTGAAGGAAGGTGAATGGAACAGAACATTATTATATTAAAAAAATCCAGGCTAGGAAAAACAAATCCATATTCCTCCTTTATTATGTGTTATCTAGATATTTTAGAGACTTAAAAGTAGAAATAGGATTATTGAGAAAATGAGAGAAAGAGCAGAAGCACGAAGAGACTAAGATCACTGAGACTCCACCCTGTGAGCAAAAGTCCCTAAGAAAGGGTTTTCTTCTTCTAGTTTCTCAATTAAGTTTATGTTTCACATTGCTTCTAAACTTTCTGAAAACCTGATCATGTCATCTCACTGTTCTAAAATCATATTGTTTGAGTTCTTATTAATAATACCTGCATCATTATCTCCACCCTTACCTCCTCTGTTCTCCAATGTTTAGCTAGCACAAATCAGAATTAAAAATAAACAAAAAATAAGAAACTATTTCTGTTTAAACAGAATAAAAGGCAAAAAAGCTAAAACTACAGTGTCAACACTTGTGAGAGTCCTCAGAGACCTGAGGTACTAGGAGCTCTCTGAACTGTTCCCCTTCTTTCCCCACCTAAAGACTCTCTAATAAAACCTGGGACTTGGTGCTATGTCATGTACTTTGTAAATGTTTGCCCAGCTCCCCAGGTTACTTTGAGCTTTCCCCTGCAGTAGTCACTCTGTACATTACCATGATACCTTTTCCAATTCAGAGTAGTTATTTGGTATTTTCTTTCAGATTTTGAGTCCTTTCTCAGAAGCTCCTTTTTTGTTTGTTTTTAATTGTTGAGCCACCTCTCTAGCCAAGAAACATTATTTTGTCTTTCAATGTATATTTTATTGAATTTTAGTAAATTTCATAGAATATAGCATAATCATATTTAGACCTTGTATTAACTTCCCCCAACTCAGGGCTCAAGGACTATTGTGGAAGAGGGAGGAGAAAGATTGTAAAAGCTAGGGGCTGTGCATGACCATAAGGAAACAGAGCCTTCCAGGCTTCTGGGAACTTGCTCATGTAATCTTACAGCAATGGTGTAAGAGGCTGGTTTAATAGTATCTAACATAAGCAGCACCTGATAAAATGAATCAGTTCACATCCAAAGGAGATATTGCAAAGAGTTGAAACATGAACTACCTAACACAGTATGAGGCATAATGTGAACAGGGGTGAGCACAACATTCTGAAAGATACTCTTAAGCTGTCATTCAAGGGCTGACCTCTGCAGCATTGCATGACACAGGTGCACCGACCTACATGCAGGCAGTACTTTCATACACATAAAAAATAATAAATTAAAAAAATAAAAAATGTCATAGAAAAATTAATACCTAATATTACAGACATACCATGTTTTAAAATTATTTCATGTAAATGTTTGAATAACAACTTTAAAGCAAATCCAGCTTCTTATTTTTTGCTAATTTTAAACACAGACAAACATGGTTTAACAAAATTTGTACTAAAATTATTCCCATAGTAAATGAGTAGCAAAGTTGGAATGCTAACTAAGCAAAATAGGTTTAAAAAAATCTTCCTGACAATTGTTAATATGTGCACACTTTAAGCTTCCAGTGATGACCAAATTCTACTAATATTTACAGTGTCACTTGTTTTTACATATTAATTTTATTAAATTAGACCAGTAACTTAATAGGCTCCCTTCGAATAGAAGTGACTATACTCATGAGTTCTTCGGTGTCTAAAACTTAAAATTTTTATTGATAGGAAACTCATGTGACATAAAGTTAACCACATTAAGCATATATCAGTGTTGGGTTGTATGTTCATTAATTGTATACAACAATGGTTTTCATTATGACATTTTAGTATGTGTGAACCACATATTTTATAGAATCTTACATAATCGTATGTGATATGAGAGCCATGGGGTAAATCTACAACTGAGAATCAGATCAAGGTTCAAATAGTGATTTAGGTGTTAATTAGCTGGATTAGATGACTATGCATTTCTAAATTATAATTTTTTTGGTATTTCTGAGACAGGGTCTCTCTGAGCTCCAGATAGCCCAGAACTCACTGTGTAGATCTGCCTGGCCCCATCTTACAGAGATATATCTGCATCTGCCTCCTGAGTGCTGGGATTAAAGACATGCCACCAATCACTGGCTCATAATATTTATATCTGTAGGATTTTTCTGCCATGAAGAAATGACAGGTCTTAGAATGAGTGTCATTCATTACATGGTTACCCCTATTGCAGTGTTTTACTTATGTATTTGCACTTTGCAGTGTTGATATTCATTAAAGGATGGTGTGGTGTTTTGAATGAGAATGTTGCCCATGGGCTTCAAGTATTGGGACATTTTGTCCCCAGTTGGTGGTACTGTTTTAGGAGGTCTTAGAAGCTGTGGCATGTTAGAGGAAGCACATCACTGGGGCGGCTCTTACAGAGTTCTGAAATCTTCCTGGATTTCTGGGCTCTATTTCCAGTGACTGCTTCAAGATGAGATTACTAAGCTTTCTACTACATCTACTCTGTGGTGATGGACTCTTGAGCCTTTGGAACTGTAAACTAGATAAACCCTTCCTTTTATAAGTTGCTTAGGTCAGTGTTTTTATCACAGCAATGTTATTCGACAGATGGAAGGGGACTAAGAATGGAATATCAATTTGGGACATCTCTTTCTCCTAGCTAACTTTCAGGGCATTCTGAGGGTGCGAAGAGGACAAATAACCCAGGTGGACCATCTTTCTTACTACCACTAAATGGTCGTGGCTGACAAAACCTACTTCTACATCAATGAACATGACAGATATTACAGTGTCACTTATTTGAAGATCTCGTGTAAGGTCTGACTATTCTAGAATGTTTGTCCATTCCTTATGGGACAATTTGTAAGATAAAAGAATAGGACACATGATCTCCAACTTAATATCTTTCTCATTTTACTATCATTTAAAAGAGATGTCTTTGAAGAGGTTGGCATGCAGACCCTGAAGCCAGATAACCAGCTTTCTAATAAAGTCTGTCCGTTATGAGTTACATACCTTTGAGGACCTCATTTCATTCTCTGTCTCATTTTTCCCATATATGAAATGGGATAACTCCATTTCCACATACTATTGAGACAATCAAGTGAATAACCCCAGTTCCACATACTACTGAGTTAATTAAAGGAATTGATATGTGTAAAGTCTGTAAGTAATGCCTAGGAAGTAGCCTGGCACATAGGAAATGCTATATAAATGTTAGCTACAGCTACTGCTAGAAGCTGTCAGAGTAATTCAACATGCTATATTATTACTTTAAAAACAGTATACTGATCTATCGTCTCAGAGGAATTTATTCAAGTTTGCCAGATAAATGTTTACATACAATTACTCACAAAGTCAAAATGGGTTTACCATGAAAATTCAAGGAAGTGTAGTAAAAACAACCATTTTATATTCTATCAGAAAAAGTTTAAATTTTAGTAAATTGATGTGGAATTAAAATAGCTTAAAAATCACCTGGCAAAGTCTGGTGTTGATCAAGTATTGAAGGTAGTGAGAACAAAATAAAATGATTATTTGATGAATTATTGATTAATTAAATAAACAATTAGTATTCTTCTAACTATGTTCAGAGGTTTGAAGAAAACAGAAGAGTAAAATGAATTGCCTACTTTTTTCAAATTATAATCCAGTAAAGAGAATTCACATAAAGAAATCATTTTCATAATTACTTCATTACTTCTTTGAGAAGTTCTTATATACATATTATTAAGAGAACTTACCACTATTATTTTGCTAAATGGACATAATAATAAAACGCCTACTATATTCTTTTCCTTATACTTGTAGGTTAATGCACTATCAGCCCTCATCAGAGAAACTTCTTTTTTCAATAGATAGCAATTAATCCAGGGATTCAAAACTGGTTGCCTGAAGAGAATAAAATATTTTGGAGTACTTAGCTTTAAATAGGACAACTATACCATACCCTTCCATTCTTTTAATAAAAAAAGAGGGAGTGTAAAGTTACTGGATGTCTGCAGAGAAATGGTGTTTATAGAGTATGACAGGGTTTTTGCAAACATGAACTTACAGCAGCTGTACCTTGACATATAAAACCTCCACAATATCAAGCCATTTAAGTTCTCAGCATGAATGATAAAGGGGTTTATGACCTCCCAGGCATAGCTGAGGAGCTGTTAGAAATAGAGTTGCTAAGAGAGAGGGCATTTCTTGTGAAATGTAGCTACTGAGACACTACTCATCCTTCAGTAGATGGTCCTAAACCCATGCACATACTGGTGGCTAAATGGGTGCAGTGGGCTTTTAAAAAGTAGCACATGAAGTTGAGAGGGGAAAGAAGTAAGGAGAATCTGAGAGAAACTGGAAGAAAGGGAATGGGTATGTAGATTTGTTCAAAACGCATTGCATATATATATGAATTTCTCAAATAACAATCTTTTCAAACTGGTATGAGATCACCTAGGGAATAATAATCTCCTAAACTTATTCTCAAGCTCTGAGTATGTCCATTTCATTTATATAATTTTTATAAACCACGAGGGTCTCTAACCCTATAAGAAAACACCCAGTGCAGGGACAGTGTGAAGGCTTGCATCTGACCTATCTTTGGTTTTAATCACTGAAGTTCTGGACAGCTTAATAAGTTGAAGGTGCTGGGTCACAGTCTAACTTAATAAAGCCGGCCACAAAGACTTGGTCACCTCTGATTGCTCCCATAAGTCTTAGCACATCTGGTACACTGTCCTTGGTTGAGAAATGTTTTCCATAACTTACTTCTTGTTCACTACCCTGCATATAAATTGTTTTTATTAACCCAAGAATGATACACACTGTATATTTGTATGAGCTTTTGCCATTTTCAGTTATATCCTGCAGAAAGGGAGTTGATTGTTTTCTCCAAAATGGAATTAAACACTGTTTATTATCAATGTCTTATTTATATTTTTATTTATATTTGACCCATACTTATTTAGTATGGGTCAAACTAGTCTTCAGTTTGACATGAGATTAAATATCTAAACACTATAACAAGAATTTGGGGACAATTTATAATATGCCATAATTTCAGGAAGAAAAGAAAAGATAAAAACATTAGATCACTTTTAAAATATTTTTTACACAAGACAATATATCTAGATATAAACATCCAAAGCATTTAATTGTGCAAGAAAATATATCCAGTTGGATGACTGACACATTTTTTGTTCAGATGATAAACAAAGAGAATGGACAGCTATTTTGTTTTGTTTCAATAAATTTTGCAGATCAAATAAAGTTATATTTTCATTCTCTTTTCAATTTCCTAATGGGATAACAGAAGGATGGAATTTGATCCAGATGGGTAAAATAATAGCTATAAGTACACTATTACAACTGTGTCATTTACTGAATTAATGTGCAACCAAACCTGCACAAATATAGTCAGTCAACATTCTAGCATGGGGGAGAAAGGAGTTCCAAGAGTCTGGACTCCTAAGGAGCTAGGGATAGTTGATGGCTTCTAGGAGGATAGTCAGTTTTGTTCAACAATGTGGCTCTTGGTAGGTAGACTGCTTTTCAGTGGATGGACTCCCACCCAGGAGTTTCTAAAGGCCACAACTGGGTTAGGGGGCTGAGGAAGGTGAGTGAGGATATGGAGGGAGTTTTGGGGGTGAATATGATCAAAGTACATTGTATTAAATAGTCAAATAATTAATAAAAACATTTTTAAAAGAACTAAATTGTGCCTTTATTATAAAAGAAAATATGACCAAAAGAAAATATGCTTGCAATTATTTTTATTTTATTTAGTATTAAGAATATTCAGCAAATTAGTTTGTAATTTAATCCAACTAATCTCCAATGGAACCCCAAATACCTGTATATTGTCATCTACCCTCCCATCAGTAACTTCATTAAAAACTTGAATTCATACACGAATACCATATTGTTGATGCAATCATAAAAATCATATCCCAAATAAAGGGGTAAAAGCTAGATGGTATTGTGTGAAGAGTTGCTAGTTACTCTATTAGATATGAGATAGAAATCAAGTTGACCAAAAATAAGGACAGTTTAGTGATGGTATATTTAGAGTACCTCCAATATCAATTTAAAGCATTTTGGGACAGAAGGAAAACTGGTTTTAGTTTTCCATAATTACTTTGCATCTTGTAAACTTGAACTAAACCTGCCAATTTATTGTCTGACATGCTATGTGTCACTTACATGCTATGTGTCACTTTAAAACAGTGGTTTGGGGACTACAGAGATGGCTTAGTGGATAAGAGCACTGGCTGCTCTTATAGAGGTCTAGGGTTCAGTTCCCAGCAGCCCATGGCAGCTAACAACCTAACAATCATCTATAACTCCAGTTCATATAATACCTCCCTCATCTGGAGTCCATGGGCATTGCATGACATGGGTGCACTCACAGGAATGAATATGCAGGCAAAACAGTACATTAAAAAGGTAAATAATAAAAAGCCCTAGAGGTATGACCTTGTTTCAAATCAGAAAGACTATGACTCACGTATGTTCTTCAAGATTTTTGTCTTGTTTTGGTTCATTTTTGCTATTACTATTGAGCAACTGAAAATTTACTTCAATATTACATCTTACAATTTACTTCCAAATGAAGGTTTGTATGACTCCAACTTAATATGCTTCAAGTAACATTTTACACAGCATTATGTATTCTAGATGAATTAAGCTACTAGATACAGTTAAATGAAGATATAGACAAAAATATTCCTCCTGCTTCCACTTTCTCATTCCTGTCAAATCGAATGCCTCATTGATATCCCTAACTAGACAACATTAAAATGTAGCTTCTTCCAGTTCTTACTTTGTACACTGTTGGAGAAAATTATCTTTCCCACCATAGTTTGCTATTTAATTGTTCAGCAATCTAATCACTTATAAAATCTAATAATTTTATTTTGTTTTATATAGTATTTCCCAGATGACACATCATAACATCATAACTGTATTTTATCAGACTTTGGGGTTATCTATCTAGAATATTCGTAGAATCAAGTTGTCCTAATATGCAAAACAACTGAATGATAGTTGAAACTCAAAAAGGTTTGGATACCTTCTATTCCCTCTCTCACGTTTTTCAGCTAAGGAAAAAATATTCAAGGTGGCAACAGAAAAAAATAAAAAACTAAAACACCTATCGCTAGATTTGAAGTTCACAGTTCTTACAGCAACAGCTTGCACTTACAAGCCGTAAGAACTGCTGCAAATTAGTCCTCTGAAAATACTCAGTTTTAAAGATGCCACTACTCTCTTCACGACTCTGGTCTTCCCAGGGATTTCTAAACTTTGTTTCAGAATTGTCAGTATGCCCTTTTTCGTCCTTTACTTCACTATTCCTACCTGTCTGTCTTTCCAGGCACCTCTCTCACTTTTACTCTATTTCTTAAATCTGCTTTTGACTAAATGCCATCTCTTGAGCATTGCTTCCACTTTCCTGAAACAATTCTGATTTTACCTCATTCCATTTAAGAGTACTCCTTGGCCTGAAGAGATGGTTCAGCAGTTAAGAGCACTGACTGCTCCTGGAGAGGACCTCGGTTTGATTTCCGGCATCCACATAGTGGTTAAAAAAACCATAGTAACTCCAGTTCCAGGGGATCTGATGCCCTCTTCTGACCTCCACAGGCATTGCATAATATGGGTGCACTTAACACACATGCAGGCAATACACTCATACACATAAAATAAAAATGATAAATAAAATACTTTTTAAAGTTCTCCTTGAATGTCTCAAAACAGTTAATCTTCTCCATTTGTGTTGATACCATACTTTTAAGCCAATTTTTATTGAAGCCTTGTGCATTTCATACAAAATTTCCAATCAAATCTAGACCTGTGCCCCCTTCCTTGCCCTCACCCCAACAGAGCTCATGCATTCTGCCAAATATGTTTTTTTTTTATCTCCTTCTCAGTCTCTTAAAAATTTTGGTGCATTTGGGTTGGTTCCAGCTCCTTGCTATTGTGAAGAGAGCTGCAATAAACATGGCCATACATGTATCTCCAACCCAAATGCCCCTCAACTGATGAGTGGATAGAGAAAATGTGGTACATCTACACAATGGAGTTCTATGCAGCAGTAAAGAAAGATGACATCATGAGCTTTGCAGGAAAATGGCTGGAGCTAGAGGACATCATGCTGAGTGAAGTAACACAGTCCCAGAAAAACAAACATCTGTGGATGCTAGTGCCAATTACCTAGTTGTATTTCTTGTGTAGGGCCCCCCGAGCTTTTGTCCAAAGCAGTTGGGCATAATGCATATTGGAAACAACAACAACAACAACAACAACAACAACAACAACAACAACAAGCAAAGGACTGAATCAAAGAACTGACTGAAACAGTGAACTTCTGCTCAAAACAGTCAACTTCCTCATCGAGAATATTGAGAAAGACCAAGAAAGAGATGAAAAGCATGTTTGGCAGAATGCATGAGCTCTGGCAGGGTGGGGGAATGGGTGGGAACACGGGTCTAGATTTGTTAAAAAAATAAAAATAAATTTATGTGAAAAAGAAATTTGGTGCAGAAGTTTACTGTTTCTAGCAGTTCATCATTTCGGTCAGTTTTTTGACCCAGTCTTGTTGTTGTTGTTGTTGTTGTTGTTGTGGTTGTTCCTTCCAATTGGTAGATGATACCATAATTTAGATGATATCAACAAATTTGGGGGGACTTCCTGAAAGTGAGTATTATGGAAGCCCTGAGACTATCCATCAGTTACTTCCTACTTAGGCTTCAAGTCCTCTCTGTCTCACTTATCTATGGTCCCAATGATCACCACATGACCTGATTTCATGCATGTACATCTAAATAACAGTTTCACCACCTCTTTTCCATCAATGAACTATATTGAGTGGAGGAGAGTAGGTCGAGTTGCTTCCCCTTAATGAATAACAAGCCCTAGAATTAGGGACTTTTCATGCTTTTGCAGAGCATCACATATCCACTTGGAATTTGTCTGATGAACAGTGTTAGAGGAAATCCTACCAACAGGGAGAGACTATAGTGGTAGACATGGCCTTTCCCACAACAGATAGAAAGAAGTCTTCTAAAGTACTAAGGTACAGTTATATATGAACCCATGAAGACTGAGAAATGCTTTGGTTGTGGGTAAGGGAATGAGTATCCAGGAATGAAGATAAGAAAGCCTTGAATAAAAAAAATCAGATTGACTAGGTTAGGTGCAGAGCATATAGAGCCTTGTGGAGCTTATTAATCCTGAGCAGGAATGTGTACGCACTATGGGTCTGGAGGTGGCTCAGTGGTTAAGAGCACTGGGTGAACTTGCGGAGGATTTGTGTTTGGTTCCCAGCAACCACTTGTTTGGTGACAACCATCCACAACTCCTCCAGTTCCAGGGACTCTTACCCCCTCTTCCAACTTTATTTGCATACACAGGTATACTTACAAGCAGGCAAAATGCCTATAAAATAAAATAAAATAAAATAAAAATTAATTTTTTTTTGCCAGGCATGGTGATGTATAGATTTAATTCCAGCACTCAGGAAGCAGAAGCATGTAGACTCTGTGAAATCAAAGCCTGATTGGTCTATGTGATGGTTAATCCTGGCTGTCAACTTGACTGGAGTAAGGAACAAATAAGAGAAAAAGGATCTTCGGATTGGACTACCTCAACCCGGATGGCCCACCCCAAATGTGGGCATTACCTTCTTCCAGCAGGCAATATTAAAGGCAATGGCAGCGGGAGCTGGTCCACTTTTTCCTGCGGCTTGCCTCTCTCATCTGGTGAGTTTGTCTTGCTGCTGTGATCAACCCTTCAGATCCCAGCGGGTACTGAGACCGGCAGATCTCCTGGAATCCATTGGGCCTTCAGCACCAGATTGGGACTACTGAGACATCCAGCCTTGCAGACTGAGCAGTTCCCTGGATTCTCACCCTCTCCAGTGTGGTGTGGCTACTGTTGGACTCCTTGAACTCTGTTGCTTGAGCAAATCAATAAATTGTATATAGATATATATTTGTCCTGTTGCTTCTGTTTCTTTAGAGAACCCTGACTAATACAGTCTACATAGGGAGTTCCAAGCCAGCTGATACCACAGGGAGACCATGTCTTAAAAAATAGTTTTCACCACATAGAGTGCAGGGTTAAGTCCTTGATAATGGAGGAATACAGTGGCATGCCCTACAGGAAGCAGCCAGCTGTTACCCTGCCTATTTCAGTCCCTAATTATATTTGTGCAAAGAGAACATAAATAGAGTAGCCATGGTAGAATTTGTGGAGGATACATATAGCTTCCTTCCAACTAAGACCAATCTCTTAATATACTTGTGCAAAGAGAACATAAATAGAGTAGCCATGGTAGAATTTGTGGAGGATACATATAGCTTCCTTCCAACTAAGACCAATCTCTTAATATCTCCTCTTGATATTTATCTGCAGCAGAAAATAACTCCGAGACAATGGGAGAGCAGCATTCATTGAAACACCATCTGATGCCATTAGATGGCAGGGAGTTCTACTGGACCTCATCATTACTTAGGGAACTCAATTCCTTCCTATTAGAAATTATGAAAATAATCAGGTAAGAGAAGGTAAGAGAAATATTCCAGGTG
Source organism: Rhizomys pruinosus (assembly GCA_009823505.1). Lineage (NCBI taxonomy): Eukaryota > Metazoa > Chordata > Mammalia > Rodentia > Spalacidae > Rhizomys > Rhizomys pruinosus. The sequence goes on along the minus strand of VZQC01000085.1, from coordinate 196,364 downwards.
ATAATATCAATGTGTAGGATGGGCTAAAATTAAGAGGGTTCATGGTGGGCTCCAAAAATTAAAACTCGTTGGGGTAAATTTCAAAGATATAATGGGAGACACTGCTGAAAGAGGAACCAAAGCTGTGTCAAGAGACCTTCCTTCCAGTAGCCTGAAGGAGTTAAGTCTCATTTAAGAGTCTTTTCCTTTTGTAAAAATTTTGAGGATTGTATACATGTCTACTGTATTTACATCTTTTCCACCCCTCCTTCTTTCCACACCTACTCTTCCCACACTCCCTCTAAATTTATTATTGTTGCATGTTATTATTGTTATATATTATTCTTACATATATTCATCTATACATCATTGTTACATACGCATATATAAGCACACATACATACTATAAGTCCATTTAGTGATACTCATATTTACATTTGTTTAAAGCAACATTTTTTAAAAATATTTTTTAAATTTTATTTATTTTTTATGTGTATTAATGTACTGTCTGCATGTAGGTTTGTGCATCCATGTCATGCAATGCCACGGAGGTCAGAAGAGGGCATCGGATTCCCCTGGAACTGGAGTCAAAGACGGTTCTCAGCCACCATGTAGATGCTGGGGATCGAACCTGGGTCCTCTGCAAGAGCAATCAGTGCTCTTAACCGCTAGGCCATCTCTCCAGCCCCTTAAAGCAACATATTTTAAGATAACATAAGATTTCTGCACTTGAAGGGGAATCTATTTTAAGATCTCAATATATAAACACACTATATATATTCATATATATCTATATTTACTTTAGTCATTTACACTCCTCTCTTCATAAAACAATATTAGAAACCTGGAAGACATGCTGAACACTTGAGCCTTTTGGCATCACTGGCCTCATGAAATTTCAAAATTGCAAAGCACAGTCACATGAAAGGAACATATTTTAACTTTTTCATGACTTTCATTTCTTAAATGTAAAGATCCACTGCAATTTTTTAAAGAAATGTTAAAACAAAATAAGGAAAAGTATTAAATTGAAATTTTCGCATGGTTTGAATTTGTCAAAGGTAAGTCAAAAGTATGTACAGCTCATGGATCAGAAACTCAAGCGTCTTCAGTGGCGAGATAACTAAAATAAATTAAAAAATGTGGAATTGTTAACAATAGTAGATGGATTGAGGGCACCTCTTTGGAAAAATTCAAGCCCTTCCCTCCCATTGTTCCAAACTGAGTGCTATATCTGGGTCCTCATTTATGTTTCTGATATATGATATAGGCTGTTGATGGTCAGTGGTTAATAAAAATAGATGATCACTCAAATATTTGCTTTTTCTGTGTTCTAAGCCTACATTATATTTCTTGTTTTGGTGGAATTTGTTTCTTGGTTTATTTGGATTTGTGGTTTGTTCTTTGGCCAAGGAAATCACTGACAGGTGCATTTATTTAGCAAATAGTTAATTCATAAAATCTGTCAGATTTTCTAGGAACTAGAAATACAGTAGCAAGTAAAACTATTTCCCTCATCTAAATAAGCATACCTTCCTTCTTTTTTTTCACATAAATTTATTTTTATTTTTTTAACAAAGCTAGACCCGTGTTNTTTAGTTTCTTTTTTTTTTCACCTAAATTTTTTTTTATTTTTTTAACAAAGCTAGACCCGTGTTCCCCCCCATTCCCCCCCCCCCCCGCTAGAGCTCATGCATTCTGCCAAACATGCTTTTCATCTCTTTCTCAGTCTTTCTCAATATTCTCCATGAGGAAGTTGATAAGCATACCTCCTAAGTGACCTACTGACTTACTATCCTCCACTCTAACGACAACCTCATACATTAACTTCTAATGATTCTTGTAGCCAAAGTCTATTCTTCCGAGAAGCTACTATTCCATAAATAAGATACAACACAGGCAATCATGGGATTCTAATCTTTTATTACTTTTGAAATAGCAATTCTACTTGAGAGACTAGATTTATACATCCAGTTTTGTAATGTTATGTGAAAACAGTCACTTACATAAAGTTTAAATAGACCAGGTCCAGAGAGAGGAGGCAGTGTGGCACCTGAGGAAAAGGTGAACACAACTCCAGGGGTCTCACCGCTGCCCTGGGCACAGCCTATTGCCTGCCAGCCAGCCATAACTTGCCCAGTGTTCACAGCAGCAGGGTGGAATCAACCAGTCAGCTGAACACCCACCAGGTCCAGAGGCCACTGGAAAAGTGGCCACCCAAACCTCTTGAGCTTCAGTGAGAGTATCACATTGAAAACAACTGTATCAATGCACCAACACAATGCAGTTGCATGCTCATCAGGGAACCGACCTGTTTGTTACCTCAGGGCTTCTGGAGAACCTCCAAAACAGAAAGGGAAGAGCCAGCTGAACCTCCCAATATATAACCAAAAGTGAAAACTGGAAACCTAACACAACCAGTCCTCCAGAAACCAAGGAAAAGACAACGAACACATCTATAGGAAACAAGAAAATGAAGCTTTCAACGCAGCAAAGAAACATTTGAGACTGGCACCAGAATACAAACAATAAAACAAACCCATATGCCAAAAACACAAAGAAAAAAACAACATGGGAAAAGCATATAATAAATCTCTACCAGATGCTACCAGTCCTATAGAAGATCCCTACAAGAGATCTCGCTTTAAGGAACCCAGGACAAGGATCTTAGAAGGACAATCATAGACATAATCAAAGAAATTAAAGAATGTAAAGAACAAATCAGAGAACTAAAGGGAGAGAATGAAGAACTCAGGAAGGAACTGGAGGCAAAGAATGACAAACTCTGAAAGGAACTAGAGGGAAAGAATCACAAACTCCAGAAGGAAATAGAAACACTGAAAAGATCCCATGCTGAAATGAAAAGGGAAACAGACCAGTGAAACAAGGAGCTACAAGAAGAGAATGGCAAGCTCCAAAAGGAAGTGGAAATACTAAAGAAATCACAAGATTAAAAAGGAAATTGAACACTCATCCAATCAACAGGAAAGGATGGGAGAAAGCCTCTAAATCAGATTCTATGGAGCAGAAAATAGAATTATCATGCCTGGAAGGTAGCAAAGAAAAACTAGAAAGCTCAAAAGATTATGAAAAATTAAAACAAAAAACATGAGTGGAACAATCAGGAAATGTGGGACACTATTAAAAAACAAAAACTCTGCTTCATAGGGATAGAGGAAGAAGAATCCCATGACAATGGTATTGATCAGATCTTCAGCAGAATAATATAAGAAAATTTCCTGAAAATGAAAAGAGACAAACCCATACAAATACAAGAAGCACATAGAACTCCAAATAAGACAAGATAAGAAAAGAAATTCCCCATGCCATATCATAGTTAAAACAATGGATAACCAAAGCAAAGAAAATATACTGAAAGCCACAAGAGAAAAACAGCAAGTTATATATAAAGAAAACCTAATCAGAGTTACAGCTGACTTCTCATGTAAACTATGAAAGCCAGAAGAAGTTGGGACTAATGTATTTCCAGTACTGAATGACTACCCAGATTACTATGCCTGGCAAAAATGTCAATTATAGTTGAAGGAGAAAGAAAAAAAATTTCATGACATAAACAAGATGAAAGCATGTATGTTCAAAAAAACCAAACCTTCAGAAAATACTTGAAGCAATTCAAAGGACAGAGGAAAGGATCATCTATCCCCAAGCAGCTAGAGAGAGAAATTAATAAAAGTATAACTGTGAAAACTATAAACCTAGACCAAGAATGCAAACAGAAAATAAGGTGAAAAGAAGAAACACACATCTCTCAATAATAAACTTAAATATTAATGGTCTAAACTCCCCAATCAAAAGACATAAGACAAAAGACAAAAGACATGGGATAATGAATTAGGAAACAGAATTCAGCTCTATGCTGTCTCCAAGAAAGCCATCTCATCCTCAAGGGCAGGCACCAACATAAAGTGAACGGATGGAAAGAGATATTCCAAGCAAATAGTGCCAGAAACCAAGCAGGAATTGCCATTCTAATATCAGACAAAGTAGACCTCAAAGTAAAACTTATCAGAAAAGACAAAGGGACATTACATCCTTATAAAAGGAACAACTAATCATGAAGATTTCACAATTTAAAATATATATGCACCAAATTCTGGTGCACCGAACTTTATAAACACAATCCTGCAAGACCTTAAAGCACGGATTAATCCCAGCATGCTAATAGTGGGGGACTTCAATGCCCCACGGAGCTCTTTGGATAGACCAACTGGACAAAGAATAAACAGAAAGGCATCTGAACTGAACAATACATTACTCCAAATGGACCTCACAGACATCTACCGAATATTCCACCCAAACACCAGAGAATATACTTTTTACTCAGCACCACATGGAACATTCTCCAAAATCGACCACACACTGGGACACAGAAAAAAACTCAACAAATACAAAAGGATTGAAATTATTTCATGCATTCTGTCAGACCAGAGTGCAATAATGCTCAATATCAACACCAGAATAAGCCCTACTATATACAAGAACACATGAATACTAAACAACACAGTCCTGAATAATGAATAGATCAAAGAACTAAAGAAAGAAATAAAAGCATTTCTGGAAGTAAACAAAAGTGACAATACGACACAACAAAACCTATGGGATACTTTAAAAGCATTCCTAAGAGGGAAGTTTATAGTCCTGGGTGCCTACATTAAAAACAAACAAACAAAACAAAGAAAGAAAAACAGAAAGAGCACAAACAAACGATCTAACACTACAGCTAAAAAACACTTGAGAAACAACAGCAAATGAACTCCAAACCCAACAGAGAGGAAGAAAGAATAAAAATGAGAGCAGAAATCAATAAAATAGAAACAAAGAAAACAATATAATCAATGAATCCAAAACAGTTCTTTGAAAGGATAAAAGACAAACCTCTAGCGACGTTAACCAAAAGAAAAAAAAGGGCAACTCCAAATCAATAAAATTTGTGGTGAAAAGGGAAACATCACAACGGACAACATAAATATCCAGACAATCATATGGGAATACTTAAAAAAATATATACTCTACTAAATTTGAAAACCTAAGCGAAATGGATGAATATTTGAAATCCTAGAATTCAACAAGCTTAACAAAGAAGAGATTGACAGCTTAAACAAACCCATAATATTTGAAGAAATTGAAAATGTAATAAAAATATTTCCCAACCAAAAAAGCCCAGGCCCAGATGGTTTCATGGCAGAATTCTATGAAACATTTAAAGAGGACTTACAGGGCTGGAGGGATGGCCTAGCGGTTAAGAGCGCCGACCGCTCTTGCAGAGGACCCGGGTTCGATCCCCAGCACCCACATGGCGGCTGAGAACCGTCTGCGACTCCGGTTCCAGGAGAACTCCAGTTCCAGGGGAATCCGAGACCCTCTTCTGACCTCCGCGGCATCGCACGACACGGGTGCGCAGACCTGCATGCAGACAATACATTCATACATATAAAAATAAAAA
>VZQC01000085.1:131027-187440 GCA_009823505.1 Rhizomys pruinosus | reverse complement strand
GACTTCAAACTATATTACAGGGCTATAGTCATAAAAATAGCCTGGTACTGGCACAAAAACAGACCTGCAGAACAATAGAACAAAACCGAAGATCCAAACTTTAGCTCATACAATTTCAGCCACCTCATATTTGACCAAGGGGCTGAGAAGACACACTGGAGGAAAGATAGCACCATCAGCAAATGTTGTTGGCAAAACTGGATCACCACTTGTAGAAGAATAAAATTAAACCCCTACCTTTCACCCTGTACAAAAATCAACCCCAAATGGATCAAAGACCTCAGTGTCAAACCCAAAACTCTGAAGGTGATAGAAGAAAACATTGGCAGAAACCTACAAGACATAGAGGTAAGAAAAGACTTTCAAAATCAGACAGCAGCTGCGCAGGACATAAGGTCAACAACTGACAAGGGGGACCTCATTAAACTCAAAAGCAATCAGTGAAGAGAAAGCCCACAGAGTGGGAGGAATCCTTCACCAGTGATACATCTGACAGACTATTAGCTTCCAGAATATATAAACTACTCAAACAACAAAGAATTAAGAAAACAAATGACCCACTCAAGAGATGGAGTAAAGAGCTGAACAGAGACTTTACAAGTGAGGAAGTAAAAATAGCTGAGAAACATCTTAAAAAGTGTTCAACATCATTAATAATTAAAGAAATGCAAATTAAAACCACTTTAAGATGTCATCTAACTCCAATAAGACTGGCTAGGATCAAGAAAACAAATGATACCAAGAGCTGGAGAGGTTGTGGGGAAAGGAACACTCATCGACTGCTGGCGGGAATGTAAACTTATACAATCATTATGGAAAGCAGTGTGGAGAATCTTTAAAAGACTGAAAATGAGCCTCCTACCTGACCCAGTCATACCACTCCTGAGTATACCCACAAGACTCATCCTACTGCAGAGATACATGCACAGCCATGTTTATTGCAGCTCTCTTCACAATAGCAAAGAGTTGAAACCAACCCAAGTGCCCCTCAACCACTGAATGGATAGAGAAAATGTAGTACATCTACACAATGGAGTTCTATGCAGCAGTAAAAAAAAGATAACATCATGAACTTTACAGGTAAATGGATAGAACTAGAAGATATTATGGTAAATGAGGTAACTCAGTCCTAGAAAAACAAATGATGAAATTATATCCCTCATTTGTGGATGTTAGCATCAAGCAAGGCAAAATGAGGAACATTAATGTTATATTTCTCTTTATCTAAAAGCAAATGTGCTCTTAGAATGTAAATCCCTTAACAGGTTCTAGAATTAACTTACTACTTATTTTCAGACTTTATAATTTTGGTACAAGGGTGGAGGGTATGTTTGCATATTTTAGAGCAATATAAAATTAAAAGGGAAATATGAATCCAAAAATATGATTTGGAAATAACATACAGTTTATTTTTAGATTACATGATTTTAGTACACGTGTGACATTTATAAATGCATATGTTGAAACAATATGGATTGGAAGGAACAACAACAACAAAAGAACTGGGACAGGGAACTGACTGAAGCAGTAGAGTTCTTCCCCCCAACAAATAATCTTCTGCTTTGAAAAACTTTGAAAAGACTCAGGAGGGGAAAGAGGACATGTATGGCAGACTGCATGAACTTGGGAGGGGCCGGGGGGCATGGAGGGGGAAATGAGTCTGGACTGAACTGAGAAGTGATGTATGAAATGCACAAAACTTCAAGAAAAGGTTAACAAAGATATTTTATAAGAAATGCTTAAAAATTCAGTAAAAAGTATAGACTGAAAAAAATGTAATAAAAGTCACCTAAAAGTTGTACATTGAAAAATAAAGTTTAAATAACATTAAATGGCTCTACATTTCAATACTATTCAAAAGAGAGCTAAAACTTAAAATAGCTAAGGGATAAGGATCTCCATCTCCATTCTGTGAACTTGGCATAACCCCCTGCCTCCCACTCCCTTCCGGCAGCACTTCTTGGTAGACTTCCATTTGGTTTTACTTTTTAGTTTTACTTAAAGAAACTAACAAGTTGATTAACACATGGATTTCATGGCTTCATGCCATAATAGAATTTTCCTCATGAAACTGGCAATTTTTCTTTAGAGATCTATCAAAGAGTTTTACCCCCCCCACCACAACACACATTCATTGTTACCACATCCTGGTCTTCATCCATCTGAAGTAAAGTCAATACACTTTTTTTATAAAAAAAAAATTTTTTTTTTTTTTTTTATTTTTTTATTAATATATATATATTATATATATATATATATATGACATTTCTCAAGAGACCTGAAGCATTGCTGTCCTGAGTTACTGACATTGACCTTCTGTTGTGCCTGCTCATCCAAATCAACCCACCAGCAAGGAAATTAGAAAAGATTTGGAATGTGATCTATATTCAGGAGGAACTCAATGCAGAAGCGGGAAAAAGGACTAGGCTTTCTTCTTTTTCTTCACTTTAATGCCTATCACATGGGAGACTTAAGGAATGCTCAACCACAGTGAAGATTCTTATTTTGTTTTGCTTTTCACTTTTGGCCACACTCTGATTTCAGGTGGATACTCTTGTCTTTACCGAAGATCCTTGTAAGCAAGCAGCTGCATATTCTGGGAGTTAACCTAAAATAACAGTGTTTTTCTTTCGAAGAAGCTAAAACAAGATTTAAAGATGGAACCCTGTAGCACTGACTAGATTTATCCTCATATTAGATCTAGTTGTTTATTCTGAAGTTGTTCTTTTCAAATAATTCAGTAAGTTAATGTAAAAGATATCAGGCGTTATGCAAGTATTGGCTTGATGTAGAAAAATCACCAGGAGATTATTGCACCTATTTGAGGAAGAGAACTTACTGGATAAATTAAAGCACACAATTTATTTAATACAGTGCATACTAAAATTACATATGAGAGGGAAAGGGGTCTTGTGTTGCCAGAGCCTATAACCTACATGTTTCACAGATATAAATTGTAGTTTTACAATGCTAAAGGAAAAAGTAGTGATTTGTTTCCATTTTCCCTCTATAACATATACTTACCCCTTTGGGGAGATAATAGTGCATACTCCCTACATGACAAAAAGAAAAACCATCTGTATTTTAAGCACCTCTCCCTTTGCATTTAATCAAAGACCTCACTTTTTATCTCAAATTCACATTAATATTCTTCACACTTCAACTTAAAAACAACAGACGTATGAGTAGAAGTATTAAGTATTGGGGGTGAAAGCAAGGGGCAGGTTTTATCACCACATGGAGCACAGTATTGAGCAACATCCAGCATCATTGGGATGGAGTTCTTCACATCCCTATTGAATTGTTTGCCAAGGAAATCCAATCTATGATAAATAGACAAGTGTCTGAGATCACCGTGGCTGAATATTTGATGAAGCAGCTGCCTCTGTGCTGCATTGTTGTTCTAAGATATTGTAAATACTAATATTTTCTAAGTTTTGGTACAGTTAAGAGATGAATCTCATAAAACTAATATACTATTTCCAAGTTTTCAGAAACTAAAAGAATCCTAGTGTTTCTTGGCCTGTGGACTTGACTCAGCTCAAGGAACTGTGATGGGCAGAGGAAATTTAGGATGTGTGAATCTCAATTTGATGTTTTTCCAGAAGGCAGAATAGTTCTAGCTATATAACCAAATATAATATCTAGTGACTTAAAATTATGGAACAGAACATAAATACATCATATATATTATTGGATAAATCAGAGGATTCAAGTTGAAGATTAAGTTAAACACATGCACATACAATCTCTCTCTCTCTCTCTCTCTCTCTCTCTCTCTCTCTCTCTCTCTCTCATTTTTGAAGCCACCATGATTATTTACTTTCTCCCCCAGCAGTAACAAAAAGCTGTTAAATTATATTATGTGAAAAAATCATTAATTGAGGTTGCTTCGCAAAAATGTTAAACCATAGAATTGGTCTATCTTAATCTTCTTCAGTTTTTATCCTGCTTTGGCAAACTTTAAGATCATAACTTTATCCGTACTCTCTTTCCTACATATATATTTATTTTTGTATTCACAGAACAAAACCTCCTTTGTTCCTTCTCTATTATTTGACTCGTATTCATAACTGATATAAATCTTTTTGCAGGTGGTGACTCTTCTCTGAGATCATTGCCTATGGATGCCCTGTCAATCAGTCCATAGCCAAGTAACACAATTATCAGTCTGCTCATTTTCTTGAAGTGTGACAAAAATATGATATTAACGCCCTTTCAGATAGTGGTGATTGGCTTGGTCAATTTTATGAAATACCTTGGTATATGTGCAGTCAGATACAATAAAAACCAAAAATCCAGGTCTTACATCCTGACAACAAATACAAACATATTAATTCATATATGTGGCTAAAAGAATATGCTGAAGTAATAAAGTTGGTGAAAATATTTTTGTAAATTCTGTAGTACTGCACACAGATCACTGTGATTGTTTTTCCTTTAAGATGTCTCACTGAGAGGGAGTGAAATAAGATGCCAATTGCCTATTAGAAACATAGCCTTAATTAGAGTTGGGATCCCCTTTTTTTGTATTACGGGGCAATAATAGTGGAAAGCCCTACTACATGTGGGATCTTTCTTCCCTTTATTCTAAGTTGGTGATGTTATTTGGGTAATAACTGATGAAAGGACTAGGGTGCCAACCAATTTGCAGTTAAGTGGCTAATTAAGACCCAAAGCAAAGCTGCCAGGAGGTTGAGTCTCTTAGTCTTAAAGTGACACATAAAAGCAATTATAATAGGGCTGGCTTTACTGGGACATATTTAAATTTGGACAAAAGTTGGGGCCATTTATTATTTTATGTTAATATATTCCTCCATACGACAGCATCAGAGAGAAAAGGGAATCATCTAGGACACAGGAAATAAATTAGAATAGTGCTTTGATTCATCGAGCTTCAGATATGCATAAGAAGCAAAATGGTAAAATCATTTCTGTTTGCAGTCATAACGAGGATACTATATGTAATTAGATTTCTCAGTCTCAGAGGAAAAAGGAATAGGTGCATGAAGCATGCAGTTATCCAAGGGGAGAAAATCTCTTAATTCTTGGGTGTGTTGTCACCTGTCTGTCATATCGGAAGAGTGTGACACATAGCCCAGAATGGCAAGATTTTCAGAATTGTTAGGTTTCAACTTGGGACAATCAGGTGTTATATTTAAATATAGCTTCTTTACTAGCACAGGGTGATGGAGTGCAGATTCTTTCTGGGTTTTAAAAGGTTTGAAGGTGATGAGGAACAACAGAGAGGACTGGAGAAGATGGAAATTATAACAGAATACCCATGTATAAGGGAACAATGGTTGGGGAGAGTTAAGACTTAAAATCATAGATCCAGCATTATCTTGGAGATATGAGGAAGCATGGTCCATTTATACCTTACTCTTGTGATTTATGATGTCACCATTAAGCCCCTTGATGGCATTATATCCTTGTAATTTGCAGTGGCCTAGCATTTTTTATATATAACTCAATAACTCATGACGTAGCTGTTTCACACATACATAAGCACACACATTAGTGTGAACATGAGTGTGCTGAGTCTAGTCAGTAAGAAACATGGTTATAATAAGTTAGGTTAATAAAAGGCAAGAAATCATGAATTAAATGTGTGGTCATGACCATACCTGCTTTGCACTGAGGCATCATAAGTGGATGATCACACACACACACACACACACACACACACACACACACAATATTATATATATAATATAATATATTATATATATATATACTGTATATGCAAAATATTGAATTGGCAGGGTAAGTCTAAAGTCCAGTATTGAAGGAAGTCCATGAGTTGCAGAGATAAAGAAGGAAATATATATTCAATTCATCTAAACATTCTAATAACAGGATTAAAAGATAACAGGATTAGAAATGTAAAACCTTCAGGATAAATTGGGCTTCCTTGGGAGGTACATAGGCACACCTCGGTCTTTATGGAATCTGGTTGCTTCCAGAGAATCTCATCATGCTCATTAATTATGACACTATAAATCCCATAAAGAGGTTTGTAAACCTATACTTCAAGACGATAATGCAAGTAACCATTAGCATTTCTGTGGGGGTGCAAAGTGTTATTTCTACATCTCTTGCACTGGCTTTTAAGCTCAATTTTGTAATTATTCTCCAAAGGAAACAAGGATGCCAACAACTTTCTGGGGAGTTATTTTCATTTCTAGTTGAATATTTTAGCTACAGTGCTGGTTATGCACTGCTGGATCTCAGAGAAAGCTGTTCTAAAATGCTGTATTTATGAAATGACCAAAGAGTACATGTTTCCTGGATTCAATTTGTCCAAGGATGAGAGGTTTTATCTCTAATTATCTTCCTGTTGAGTAAACTGGGTGCACCTTGAGCAGGTTGAATGGCTGAGACACAAGATGCAACAATCATGAAGATCTGACATTTAAGTGGTCCTTTGTCTGTCCTTTCCTGCTGCCCTGAAACAGGACAATGAATGTGGCTGCTCTAAACTCTTTATAGCTTCAGTAGCCACCTCATCCAATGAGACTACTAGTTTGATAGGAAAAAGTGTAAAAATTTAAAAGCTACAAAATATATAAGCTCACATAATTAGTTCCCAGGAAGGAATTTTTAAATAAACATATAGGGCAGTTTCTGCACAGGCACAAAAATAGCTACATCAAGTATGACGCTGAAGAAACTTTGTTCCTATGGAAATTTGTCATTTATACTGTGGGCCATGGCACATTAAAATGTCACTATTTTCTCTCATGTACCTTGTTGATTAAACCCACTTCCTTAAACAAATGAAACTTAACATACTGCTGTTTACATCAATATTCCATGCAATGCCAAGCACACTGTAAGTGTAGACTACATACAGCTTAAGAAAGTTTGAATGTTACTCTATGCTTAACATAATTCATGATTATATATATATATATATATATATATATATCTGCTATGTGAAATAACTTCTTCCGTAGGACTGCCTGTCTTTCCATTGCAGCTTACTATAAGTCTAAATTAAGTCTAAATCAAGGTTCAACCTTATGTCTTACATATACATCTCCTTCCATAAAATTAGAAAACAAGAAAGATATCTATAACAGATTCAATATCCTGACCTTTCTATTTGGATCATTTTAATGACAAGAATGAAAAGTTAAATAACAAGAAAACAACTCTTGACAAATAAAGTTTTGGAATGAGCACAGCCTTTTTTACTTACTGCATTAGGGTCCACCGGAAATTGTAGGCAGCTTTATAGCTGCAAATATTTTCCTCTATGGATTATATTCTTTTCTCTTGAGTAATTAAGTTCCAAGTAGTTAGATAGTCTAATCAAAAGAAAGTATTTAGCATCCTCCTTCGATTCAACACTTTAAAGATTTAAATATTCACTGCAACCTTTCCCTTGATCTTAAAGTTTTAAAGTTCTGTCTGTATTCATTTGAATGTTTCCCTCTTGATGATTATTTTCATGATATCTCTATGATATACAAACTTGAAGACAACTGTTTTGTATTAACATTATAATCATAGATCTCTTTTATATCATTTTACTGTCTTACAAAATACTCTTTGGACTTTTCTAGTTCTAATAATCCAGTGACTTGATGGTCTTGACAAAGGCAGGAACATCTTTTTGAAAACATGTATTGCTTTCCACAATCATAGTTACATATAACCTATAAGCTGGCGTGGTTTCAATATTTTGGTAATTTAAAAGTTCTCAGATAGACGTAGCCTATGTACATGTGTGTGTGTTTGTGTGTGTGTGTGTGTGTGTGTGTGCATGTTTACACCCTCACTTGCACTTACATTAGTACATGTGTATGTGTAATTCAAAAATTAGGAAACATCTACATCTATTCTGGTAGTGTACATGTACTTAGGCCCATCTACAGTTTGATTGTACATCAGTTATGATGTGTCTGTTTCTAACAGGAAGGGTACTGATCTTGATGAATAGCTAAATGGTAAAATCATTCTTAAAGGTGTGAGTGATTAATAATAGCCATGCATGGATTTTTTTCTAAGAGTGTAAATAAAATATATCATTCCATGAAGGGCAGGAGTTTGGCAGAATGATTCATAGTGCATTTGAAAGCATAAAAAGTCAAAGCAAGGGTCTCTCTAAGCATGTCAACAAGGAAACTGGCTTAGCCACTGAAATATTTCATTTCAGTGGATTTCAGTGGATTTCAGGATAGAAATAAATTGCTTTATGAAATACTGAGAATTAATTTAACTTTAAAATTCCCACCAACTAAAGAAAATAAAACAACCATACCTATTATGGCTAAAATAGTATGACAAGAATGAGGATGAAAGATAGAGATGGCACTTCCATAATATGTCACTTGGACCATATATTTTGATCAAACTGACACTACAATATATTCCTTACATAAGAGACTCCTAGGTGAAGAAAATTCTTAAACTGTAATATTATCATAAACCTAAGTTGGAATATGATTGGCATTCATACCAAATTATAGTGGGACCATATTAAACTCTTAACAAACACAGTAGGACTGGAAAGCTCTCCTTTAAGAATTACCACCAGTGGTGACATGTAAGTAAAACTGCATGTTTCCTGCATGATTTGTCTTTGTTTATTCTATACCAAAGAGCGAGAGCTCTACTGTTTTCACAAAGCTAAGAAAACAAGCTTCCAGATGATACAATACTTCATGCTTCCATGCTGTATCATACAGAGTCATATCCATAAGGGAAAGAAATGCTTTCAACTTAGGGGACAGAGTGTCCTTTCATTCATCATCTACAAGCCACAGGTGACTAAAGGAAAATCACTTGTGATAACCCAACATAGTTGAAAAACAAATTAATTTCATTATAAGCTATGTAAAAATAAGTGATCTGGTATATTGGCTCATACTATAATCTACTACTCAAGAGACTAAGGCAGAAGGAATACAAATTCTAAGCCACTATTGGAAAATTGGTAAGACCCTGTTCCAAAACAAAATTTAAAAATAAGCTTGCAGAGATAGCTCAGGGGTAGTGATGGCATCCCAAATTGGGATACTGAAAGAAAGACCATTGCTCATGACATCTCCATACACAAGACAAGTTAGTGAATGTCTGGGACCTGTGAGCTTAAACTAGAGATAGAAAAGGGGCTTATCATTATCATTTACATTCGTCTAAAAATAAATGGTGATATTTCAGTCAGCAAAGTTAATTTTTAATTTGTTGATTTACTTCCTCATAGAAGATTTCATGAATAGTACATTTTTCATTGATCCATCTTCTTGTTTGAACATGGGACATGCCCCCAGACAGGTCAGAGGAAGTCCAGCATTCTGTCCACAGTTATCCAGATAACATATTTGTAGCATGGAAAGAACCAAATAATGCCATTTACAGGACACATATTTATATTTTCTTGTATTTCTCTACGGAGTGTTGATTTTGTAATGTCTTTCTTTAATTTCATGTGTTTTATGGGTTTTTCTCTTACATATTTCTAATTTCTTTCTTCATCTTGCTCTGATCATTATCTCTCTGTCTTTCGGCCTAAACGTTCACCTCCTCATGATCTAGAATGATACCAGATTGACTTATGCAGATTTTCTGTGCTGGGTTCCCCAATGAGAGGTACACTAACAATTTCCAGTTTAGAAAAAAAAAAGTTATTATTCTTTTGTTTTATTCAACTTCCGGTCTCTGTGCATCACTCCGGAAGCATGGCTTAGTTTTCTTTAAGAAGAAATCAACTCCATGTCTTAGTAAATCAATGAAGCAATCACTGAATGACCAGTAAAGAGACAATCTGGCAAAATAGTAATACAAGGAAGGAGTCTTTCTAAGAAAATGAGCCAGGTTCTAGTTGTTAATTGAAAATTATATGTCGAGGTGTGAAAGATTCTCTCTTAGAGTTTGGAGTTAGCACTGCCATTGAGAATGTTGATGGCTTGTTTTAATGTATCTGTTTGATTTTTGTGGTTTAAAGCCTTCACAATCAGACCAAACAGGTGTTTCAGTGAAGAAAGTGCTTATAGAACAATTCAAGTAAGGTATTCCCAGGCAGACAGGATGCAATTTTAATGATACAATCGTCTGCAGGTTTGTGCTAGCTCCCACTACATTCCCATGACTTATTGATCAACATCACAGAGTTCAGGAGGTTTTCCTCTTCACTTTCAATTTTTTATAGTGACTATTTGAAATCACTGAACGAAAAAAAGAAGAAAAGATATATCGGTAAGAAAAAAATACCACAAGAACAAAAATACAGGAGGTACATTGTAATGATATGATAATAAATCTCTCCTCAAATTAAATATCATCATTTCTGCTTCCAAATTATAAGCTTCCTTTATTTTGAGACAGGGTCTCCCTGTAGCCCCAGCTGTCCTGGAACTCACTCTGTAGACCAGGCTGGCCTTGAACTCACAAAGATCCGCCTGCCTGCCTCTACCTCGTGAGTGCTAGGATTAAAGGTGTGCGCCACCATGCCCAGCACAAGCTTCCTTTTCTGTCATCAATTCCACAATATTTCCAGGTTCCAAGGGAACTTAAAGGTATTTAAATTTTAGAAAAATTATTTATTGGAAAGTAAGTGTAAATAGATATATATTCATAACTTGAATGTTACAGAAAATGTCTCAAAAATTGCCCATATGTTCTTCTAGAAAAAGCAGCAGTCCTGACAGTGAACTATGAAATATTCTGGAAGCAAATGGAAGTGTGCCAGTGTCTTAAGGGACAGCAGTTTCCACTTTAAATAACAGAAAAATAAAGCTTTAAAATGTTCTTTGTGACGTAGGAGTCAGTAAATCCTTCAATGCAGTATAAGAAAGCCTGTTCTTCTTAAGATGATTGCTGAGAATAAACTGACAAAAATGAAGAATCATTAGAGCTGAAGAGATGGCTCAGTAATTAAGAACACTTTTTGTTCTTGGAGAGGACTTGGGTTCTGTTCTCAGAACCTACATAGCAGCTCCAAATCATCTGTAACTCCAGTTCAAGAGAATCTAATGCTATCTGCTTGTTTTCATGGGCACTGCACACATGTTCTGAATTTGCATTCATGTAGGCAAAACACTGACACATATAACAAAAAATAAAATATTTTAAAAAATAATCAAGAATTGAAAAACAAAAAGTTGGAAATGGTGGTACACACCTTTGATCTCAGCACCGGAGATCCAGAGGCATGTAGATTTCTATTTTTTTGTTTTTTAGTTTTATGAGACCAGCCTGGTGTACATGATAAGATCCAAGCCAGCTGGAGCTACAGGGAGACCAGGACTAATTTTATTTTTAATTTAAAAAAAATGAAAATTAAGAATTGCTTTGCCAGGTTTGATAAATATTCTATTGATCACTTTCTACAATTTTCAAAATTCAGTGAAATCAATAGACTGTTAGGAAGCAGGCCATACAAAGTGAACATGATTCCTTGTCAGTACTACCTGCCAGAGATAATCCAACACTCTTTAGGAAGTGCTGAATATAAGCATGTATTTCAAAAAGACTAAAGTGTGCAGCAACAGGAAATGAAAAAAACCCCTAAGTTTAGTAAGCACCTGCAAATGAGGACATTTTGGCAAGGGTAAACCCAGTCTTAACTGAAAGATAAACAGTTGGAAGTTAAATATCAAATTTTGGGTATTTGTTTCATTCTCATTAGATTTTTGTTATTTCTAGTTCACTCCCCTGCCTCTAAAATTGGCAAAATCTCTGTCATGAAATAATTTAGACTTAATTGACATTCCCTAAGGCAAATAAGATGGAAATATAAGTCTATGGAAGCAAACGTCATTTGATGTCCAGGAGAATCAAATGTGTTAATTTTTTTCTTGGTTGTTTTGAAGAACCTGGAATCAATTTTATGAGGTCCATGACACAAAAATTGAAATGTACAAAATAGTCATTTTAAAGTGGTGATAATTAACAGAAGAGTTAGATGCCTAGAACATTCTTTGTGTTATGATAGAAAATATATTAGTCTGAAACACTAATTTTATCCATGGCTTCATTTTTAGCCATTTAAATTCCCATTAAGATTCATGTAATTTTCTCAATTGAAATCATAAGCAACATCTAATACTTTCTTTTAAAAAATGATTTAGCTTTTCCTGAGACTTCCCCATATCACTCCAGCTCTCAAGTCTCCTCGTGTGTCTGGGAATCTTGACCACTCCAGATCCATTTTGTCTTCCAGAATTGTGATGGTGAGTTAGTTCCGTCCAACATCTTGACACAGGCCTGCCTCGTTTGCTGGAATCCTTCTCCGCTCCAGACCTGCAGCCCTACATTTCCTTTCCAGGGCCTTCCCAGGGCCCTGCCATCTCAGCTCTCATGCCAGAAATGTATTTACTCCCTTTGAGTTATTGGCCAGTGTGAGCCGAAACGTGCCCAAACATTGCAGGCATAGAAAAAACAAAAGAGAAAAATCAAGCTGGTCTTCAAAGTTTCATCTCTACTGGCTAATTTTCATAGTGCTAGAAGTTGTTATGCATGACTCCAGAAGAAAAAATTAATCATTAACCTTACTCATCTGTGAATCCTGTGTGCTTCAACACCTTGCCTGGCAAGCTCTGATCACTGGTTTAGTCATGGCACAAATATGGTAGTAACCATCATCTTCTAACTGATTTAAGTTTCTTTCCATCTTAGAAAATTCAGAAAGGGCAGCATTTATGAAGCAAGAATCACAGTAACGTTATAGTACTAAAGTAGAGCAATCAGACAATCACCATGGTAAATGGCTATTCTCCAGTCACTCAAGTCTTACCACTATCTTAGACACAAGGATCCAAACTGCAGACTCAAGCCACAAACAGAATCCCCAGAAATAAGCAAGGAAAAGAATTCCTTGACAATCTTGTTTTTCTATGAGAGAGAGAGAGAGAGAGAGAGAGAGAGAGAGAGAGAGACATTGACAGTGACATATATAGAGACAGAGAGAGAATCAATCCATACATTTAGGTTCTAACCTAACTACACACGTCACAGCCTTTATATTACTTCAGCTGCTAAAAGCACTAACTATTGCCTTAGCAAAACAGATCAAGTTACAACTGAAGAGAAAGATGGATGGAAAAATAATATTATTTATTGAAGTTGTATACCTGCATGACACAAGGCTTTGGAGGCATTTAGTTTTCTGACATCCTCATGAGCTGAAACAAGGACATCAGTACTCATTCTAAAAGGCCGCCTAAGGGGATTTGAGTACTACAAGTGGTGTGGAGACCCTGAGGATAGAAAGTCCACACATTATCAGAGAGCATGCATAATGGTGCTCAGCACAGATCCTGTTAATAGCTATTTATTATCAGATTAAGGTTATTTACTGGTGTAGAGAAGGAGCAGACTTTTGCATTTTTTTCATCTTCTCCATTTGCTAATCATCCAGCTTGCCCCAAACCCTAGAAAATACATGAAGTCCTGTGTTTGAACCCATCTTCCCATTGATACAGTAAGCATTATTGGTTATTCTGGAGCAACCTATTTTATATCAGACACATTAAGTTACACATTAGTACCACTTTAATAATTAAACATCCAATAAGGCCACCCAGCTGCTATGATTGAAAATAAAATGTTGCTAAAAATGAATTAATGTTGACAACACTGACAGCAAAAACCCAAATCCTGGAAATCTGAAGGGAAGTAGAAAACATCACCATATTCATTATACAAGGAATATGTTCAGTGTTCTGGATTCCCTTAGTTATTTCCTCATTTCAGATTTAAGCCAAATAAAAACAAGCAAGATGACAGTGGCAGGAAAGTGTCTCCCGCCTCTCCTATGACTACACCAGCTGTCAAAATGCACACCAAAGGTGAAAGTTCAGCAGTCACCTGTGGCAGATGTGCCTCATTGTGATAAACACTTGGATTCTGGAAATGGTTCTGTTCAAAGATCATTTATAATTTAGGTGAGAAATAGAAATGTGAAAGAGCTTCACTGCTGGGAATCTTATTTCATATTTGAGTGCAATTAACCAGCTGATAAACAGAATTTTGTTTTCCATTTGAATGACCAATGCCCATTCATTTGGGACACTATCTGGTCAAATGGGCAATAGTAATAATAATAATAATAAAGCTGATGTATCTTGGCTCTTGCCTGCTCTGAAACCTGTAGCAACCTTCTGCACTGGAATCAGGAACCTTAACTGAGCATGCAAAATAATTATTTTCCAGAATCCACTGATGGTGAGGCTATGGAAGATTATCTTGTTTTGAACTGAAAATAAGGATAAAGTAATCCCTTTTTATTTTAATGCCTCTTCATTTAATAAGATCAGAACATTCTCGTGAGCCTTAGTATTCTAAATTCTACATGCTTCTATGACTCAAATACAAAGAAAATAGTCTACATTTCAAAGGATACTCTGTATACAAATTCTATAATATAATATCTTATTATCTGACATATTTCGTGCATCTATTACTGATCATCACATTTATCATTGCTAAATATTTGACCCAGATTATAAAGTTTGCATCTTGTTTTTTCTTTCTTATATTCATTTACTTTCTACTGTACGATAATTGTCTCGAAAAAAATTTTAAAGAATAAGACACTCTGCTCCCACTTCCATTTAGTGTGATAGCCTCATAAATGGATATAACATATGATTTCATTGTTTTTTCACAGGGATGATTGAAAAGAAAAGCCATCCTCTTTTTTAATACACCTTGAGAAAAATGATCAAAATGAAGTATGAAGACTGTAACAATGGAGCAAATTTCCTGCATTATGTTCACAACTTTGGGAAAATAATTACTGCCAGACAATTCCTGCTAAATTTTGAGGAAGAATAGAAATGATATTAGCTGTTAGCTGGATCCATGTAAGAAGGCAAATCAATATAGATTTTCATACATCTCCTTGAAAATATTTACTGAATATTCTTGGTATTTGAGGATAGAAGGAAAAATGTGATTCCGTCTCAAAAGAATTTAAAAATTTAGCATGTTAAGTCATAGAGGAGAAATTGGTGGTAACTAGTGGTTATCATTTTGGATTGTTTGGGGGAAGAGTTGTTTGGAAGTACATAGATCTATTTACATACCACCCGGGAAAGAGATATTAGCTTAATCTCTTACTCCATTTCATATATTACCAGAGTATTTCTCATATGTGATATTATTTAAATCTTACATTTAAATTTGAATGAAGCTCAAGAATTTTAAAACATTTCAAAAATCGGGGCTGGAGAGATGGCCTAGCGGTTAAGAGCGCCGACTGCTCTTGCAGAGGACCCGGGTTTGATCCCCAGCACCCACATGGCGGCTGAGAACCATCTTTAACTCCAGTTCCAGGGGAGTCCGATGCCCTCTTCTGACCTCTGCAGCATTGCATGACACGGGTCCACAGACCTACATGCAGAGAGCACATTCATATACACAAAAAATAAATAAAATTTTAAAAATCTAAAAGAAAAATTTCAAAAATCAATGAATGGTGAGATCAAAATGTAGTAAAATGGAAGAACCTTTTCTGAAGTCTTCCACTACCTGGAAATTTGTTACATGCTGAGTAAGAAATATGCTCTACTTTAGTACTATAACGTTACTGTGATTCTTGCTTCACAAATGCTGCCCTGTCTGAATTTTCTAAGATGGTTTAAAGCCAGGTCTACCAGCTTTGTGTTAATTCTAGTTTCCCAATAAGCTCTCATTTTCTTTTGTTAATCAGTCTGACTCTAGTAATCAAGAAAAGAACATTACTGATATTAAAAGTATGTAATCATGAAAGAAAGGTTGGCATTCAACATAGCATGTGTTATATCAGGACTGGAACATACAAAAATTTGAAAGTATTTAAGTGGGAAATGACGTTGGTTTCAGATAATAAGGAAATGAAGCTAGAGATTGTGATACTGAAGAAGGAGAGGAAAGCAAGGTTTCAATAATAACATTAGATAGAGAATAACTTCTAGGCAGAGTGAAAGGGAAAAATTACTCAGAGGATAATGAATAAATCAACTTAAGTGGAATACAGATCTTCCAGCATATTCTTCCTGGCATAAATATTCAGCTAATGTCTCCTACCAGGTACTGTGGAAACATGGAAACCAACATGGTCCAGTACCATGCGACCAAAAAGCCTCTTAAGTAGAGAGAAAATCACTTAGTGTTTTTAAAAAAAGAGCCTCACCACAACTGTCCCAAATCTGATCTGTAAGGAAACAGCATCTTCAAGTAAATTTTGATTTTAGTAATGCATTATTTACAGGTGGAAAAGGCAAAATAATGTTAGATTTAAACATAGGCATTTAAAATTGTAATGAGCAGACGTTGAAACCTTCAAGGGTAGCACTCCATGAAAATGGTGAGAATTTCTAGCTTCGATTGATTCTCACTTTAACACTTTGAGTAAGTGTAAAAGCACTCATTTAAAAAAATATAACCTATAGCTGACGGAAAACTTAATTTTACAATTGTAATCCCATTATGTACTTTACTGGAAAAGTGTCTTTCCTTATACCACTAATTCTTATAGATTTAGGGTAATATTACATTGGTTTTTATTTTGCTTGTTTTTGTTTTTCTTTAGGGCTATG
Source organism: Rhizomys pruinosus (assembly GCA_009823505.1). Classification (NCBI taxonomy): domain Eukaryota; kingdom Metazoa; phylum Chordata; class Mammalia; order Rodentia; family Spalacidae; genus Rhizomys; species Rhizomys pruinosus. Next base: position 170,908 of record VZQC01000085.1, on the reverse strand, counting down.
CTGTTGTTAACTCTTTTACAGACTATATTGCTATTAACTCTTAATATATATATATATACACACACACACACACATATATATATATATATATATATATATATATATATATATATATATACAGTCTTGCTAAATAGCCTTGGCCAGCTTGAACTTGCTTCAGTCCTCTACCCTTAGCCTCCCTCCAAAGTCTTAGGATTACAAGCATGCATATAACACGGGGCCTTTTTCTATATCTTGCTATTTTGCATATTTAATTTAAATGCATATTTAAAATACCATTAAGTATAAGGAGTAATTTCCTAATTCATAACCAAAGTGACCCTTTTCACTGGAGGAACACAAGTGGCAAATAGTTGTATGTGGCATAATAGAGCAGCCTCCCTGACTGGTATTATTCAGGTGAAATTGAGCATTGATTAATTTTGAGATATTGTGTCATACTGTTTCAAAAAAAAGCAAACTAAAGGTATTGAGATTCTTTGAACTCTCAGTTTCAGTGGATTCAGACCATGGTCAGCTGACTCTTCTCACCTTGCCTGTGGTGGGGTAGCCCATCCTGGCAGCAGGAGCAGGAGACAGAGAAGGATTTCTACTCATGGCAGCAAGGAAACAGAAAGAGGCAGAGAGAGGTGCAAACTAAGAGATCTGGGGAAAAATACAGGCCCCCAGAGAATGTCTCCATTGACCTCCTTCTCCACTGACATCCCACTTTCACAAGTAGCCGTCACCTCCCAATAATGACATCAACTTATGAATCCATCAATGGTTAACCCATTGCTCAAATCAAAGCTCTCCTGATTTAATCACTTCCCAATGATCAGATCTACCATCTGATTACAAAGTTTCCAACACATGAGCATTTTGAAGATATCACATATCTAAACCATAATAACTTACTTAAATGATTCATGAGTATAAAATACTGATGATCCATATAGACAACAAGTGTATGAACCAATGCAGGCTAATCAGGGGTAACAGCTCCCTATCACCAAAACAATCTTCAATGATTCTGATTTCTTTGTGGCTGGTTCTAGTTTCCTGGGTATGAAATAATTTATTTAATAAATCAGTTTAATTCACATGTAAATATATATATATATATATATATATATATATATATATATATATATATATTCCATTTTAATTATCTGGGTTATCAGAGCATTGAATTTGTATGAATACCAAGGATTAAAACTGCTAGAATGCACAGGTTTTCAAGACTTTTTAAAAAATATATTTTGTTATTTTTACTTTACATGTATGAATGAATTGCCTGTATATATGTAAGTTCACCCATGTCCCTCAATGCCTGCAGAGGTCAGAAAGAGGATGTCAGATCCCCTGGAAATGAAATAATGGAGGGTTATTAGTCACCATAATAGGTTGATAGTTTTGAGCTGTTGGACACCTACCAATTTTCTTCATAAAAATGATATAGATTTACACTCAAACTACCATTGTGTAAGTCACTGCCATATTGCCTTTAAACTAAAGCCTTGAAGCCCTGAGGGGAGAGAATATGGGAGGATCATTTTAGCTCTTGCGTGAGTGCATAAACTGAATTTTCATCAGAAATCTGATAAAATTTAAATTTTCAGGTTCTCAAATCTGTATTTTTCTATTCTTCAATACTTGTTATAAGATAAAACCTCTCATAAAAGTTAAGTGTCAATAGAGAAGCATAGATTGTCTTGAAATAGTTTTGCAGGGTTTCACATTTTACTATAAGCTTCTTCATTCAGTATATAGCTATTATTTATCTATCTGTCTATCATCTATTATCTATCTATCTATCTATCTATCTATCTATCTATCTATCTATCTATCTATCTATCTATCTATCTATCTATTATCTATCTATCTATCATCTCCTACCACCTATCTACCTACCTCTCTATCTATATATCTATCCCCTCATCCATCTATGAGTTTTCTATATTATCCTCACCTCGGCATCTCTAGTCATTTAATTTCTCTTCCAGGAAGCTTTCATACTGTCCATCCCCCTCTCCAACCTCCTTTCCTTCATTCAGTCTAGAGGGTCAGCTCCACCCACTTATGGTTCCTCCCTAACTATCCTGCTCATAATAATAATTTGCTATATTTCTCAGTCTTATCACTGAATCCTTATATTCTACAGAATAAATATTAACTGATAGAGTTAGTAATTTATTTAGGCTTAATTACTTTCTGAAGGAAAGCATTTATCACCTAAGATTTAAGAATGTGAATGGGCTGAGTATTTCATCCAGTCTCCCGATACTTTGTTCTTCATGGATGTAGAAAGATATTATCTCTCTTTGTAGATATAACAAACTCTTAAAATAATCATCTTACTCAGAAAATATATAAACCTGTCATTTCATGATGACAGTAATCTACTTAGATTTCTTAAGACCTTGAGGTTTTCCTTGAACATTCACCAAGAGTTGTCAAGATATGAGTGACCCCTAGGTCATTATTTTTCAAAATAATTGGAATTTCTTCAACTGTATACTGGGTATCTTATTAAATATATATGAAATGCAGAATTACATATCTTTATTTTGAGAAGTCTCTCATATGAAGCAGTTAGTATTGCCAACCTAAGACTTTCCTAATTTTTCACTATTCCACAGAGACACAGAGACACAGACTCAGATACACACACACACACACACACACACACACACACACCTATCTAGGCACTATAATCCTCTTAGTTTAAAGTATGATTTACTCTATTATTAGTAATAAAATAATACATGCAATTATTTACTAACAGACTAGGGCTGGGCATAGTGGCTCATGACTATAATCCCAGCACTCTCGAGTCAGAAGCTGGTGGATCTCTGTGAGATAGATGCCAGGAAAATCTAGACAGTGAATTCAAAGCCATTGGGGCTACAGGGAGAACTTTTCTCTAAATAAAGACTCTTAATAAATTTGGTGGCATTTGAACCACCCACATGGTTTTACAAACGCATAGATTTTATTCAATTTCCTGAAAGTTGAAATGTGCCCATTTTCTCTCAAATTGAACATTTTGCTGATGTCATTACCCCACGTAAGTTTCATGCCCATGCATTTTCTAATGATCAAAATAAAAGTGAATTCTACTAATTTTTTAAAAATAACTTTCTGACTTCCAAGTTTAAAATCTGTAAGCATGCCAATATCAATTACATCTGAAAGAGTTTTAAATTATTATTTTCCTGGGAAGTTGTATGAAGACTATCATAAATAAGTATAGAAAAAGTTTCTATGGAAATGGACTGCGTGAAAAAATTGATATTATTTTTCATAAAATCATTTCTGCCTGGGATTCACAGAGGTTGTCATTTAGATTCTATCTACTGATAAAGAAAAAAGAAAAACCAGTTATTCCATCTACAATTTTGTGCAAAATTATGAAATAAGTAAGTTCTTACATAACCAGTGTGTCAAATCATTTATGAAGTAATTTCTTGAAGACTGACTTGAGCCTGTGGAAGACAACTTTTCCTACCAAATATGTTTTAATTTCTAACCTAAAAATTGAAGGAGCATTTTGATGGAGTCACATATTGAAATGTACAGAGTTCTTTCTGGTTGATCTTAAGAATTTTGTTGTTGTTGATTTTCTTTGTAAAAGGGAAAGGGTGGAAAAGGATGTAACCAACATATCAGGATGTCAATCTTCTGACTCTTGTTTTATTTCAGTTGCTCTCGCCTTTCTTTCTTTGTTTCTCTCAAAAAGATGTATAATATCTAGCAGATAACACCTGCTGGAACAGAAACAGCAGCAAAGCTCCATCTTAATGCCTCTCTGTGAGCATTTGCCATGATCAGATGAGGATCTTTACACTCTGTGTTCACTTCCCAGCTACACTTGTTATCAGCAGCTTGGCCACAGTGACCTCTCTGCACACCCACTGCAGCAAGAGGTAGAAACTCAGACTCTTAGTAACTGTTTCTTTTACCCAGACCAATGGAACTGAGAATAGAATCTGTCCTTCCATTACAGATGGTCAACAGAAGTGAGTGCCAGGATTCTGAGAAGAGGCCAAACTTATTTTAATTACAAATTAGGCCACCACACAAAATTTGTTATCTCTCTATACCTATAGTCTGTGAAACAAATAACAATATATATTATGGAGGTAATTAGCAAAACCATTCTCACCACCTTTCTCAGAAAGCTTATGTATTTCTGGGGATTTGTAACAGCAAGTACCAGAAGTCAAATTTCAGTTCCAGCAAAAGTAATATAGAGGCAACTTGAAAACAAACTGATCAGACACTAAAACAACAAAGACAAGAGGATTAAGTTAGTCTGCTAAGATGAAAGTATAAAGAGGTCTTGGGGGAAAATAGCTTGAGAGGAGCCTTTAAAAAATCAAATAGAAAACTCTGTTTTTTAATATATAATTCCTAGCAACATGTGAATGTGACTTTATAAATCAAGCCAGAGTTCCTTTTCTAAAAATAAAAATAAAAGGAAGATAAACAAATTCACAAAGGTTCAGCAATTTTACTCAAAATTATTTTACATTGTCATCAATAAGGAGACACTTAATATTTTATTTCTAGAAAAAATACTCAGAACTGGAGGGAAATCCATGTGCCCATGTGGTAATCCTCAGCTTCTTCCCCTACATGGAACTTGTCTGTGCATTCTGAGAGAAATGATGACATATTTCCTTGTTATGTATACACTTTCCTCGTTCAACAATGACAAAAAGTGATAACTTGGAGACTGAGAATTATGCTGACAGTCACCTGTCATTCATTGCCCTTTATTAACTGAAAACCTCAGGCATTCAGGCATGGATTTCTGGGTCCCCCCCTTCACTTTATTTTTAAAAGGGCTGGGGGAGGGAGAAATATCAGAGGATTCAGTCCTGAATAGACTTTTGTTTTGCTCTTTCTTTTCCCTCTTGACTGTGTCAAATGCAGTGTGTCTCTCATGCAGTTTTTCTCTTTAGAGAGCCTTGGCTGGGCCAGCTAGTTAGTATTCAGAGACAAGGCACAGAGGATAAAATTCTTCTCTCTGCTTGCTGCGACTGCAAATAAGCAATTAGACTAAAAGCAATGTATTGGAGAAAGAAGCCCATTGAAGATATCATTGTTGACTGGAACCTGCCAATATAACTTTAAAATTGTAAAACTTCATAGTACAGAGAAATAGTCACTTTGAGGCATGTAAGTTGGTTAAGACACTAAGTCAGTACTTGCTGCAGACGTTTCTGCTGTCTAATGTACTCTGTGAACTATAAGATATTCCATTTAATCTTGTTTACTTATTGTAATGAGAAACAAATGGGTAAAATTAGCAATGGTGGTAGAAAATTCAACCTTTTATTGTATTGTTATGTCATGAAGACATTTTCTAGATAGGCATGTTACATTTTCATCTGAGCTCACTTTAAAAGATTGTAATGGAGGGTTGAAGGTTACAAGCCATTTGACATCTGACCAAAAAATGTCATGCAGCTCAGCTTCATAGTTATATGAGAGGTTTAAAACAATATGTGCCCTTCATTTTCTAGGCATCAATGGTGGTATCTGAGCTAGTCCTTAAGTTGCTTCTTCTTCCCTTCCCTAATATAGAGATTTTATGCTGGGTTCTAACAATTGATGCATTTCTCCTTCAATGTTCAAGCGCATCTACTCTGTTAGTAAAACTGGTATAACCTAATTGAATTTCGTGGTACATCGATCTCCAATAAATCTTGGAGATTCTTCAGCTGATGGGAGGCAGCAAGTAGACCTTCCTCACTATGATATCCATCCCTTTGCCTCTCTCCACTCCAGACTCCCAAACCACATTTCCCAAAACTTGAGAAATGCTAGCCTGATGAATTTATTTTTATAAATTCTAAGCCAGGAAAAAGAAAGGAATCTGGATTATTGACATTCTTTTACCGGAACTACAGTAGACTAGAGTTAGCAGAAAAAACTGCTAATCATCACAGTTTTCGTGTTGGAAGCAATTTGCCTATAATTAGTAAGTTGATAAATACCAACAAAATGGGTGCTAAAACGAACAACTCTTGTGCTGAGAGACATTTGACTCTACATTACACTTTGCATTTTTATATATGCAGCATTACATTTTGTTACAAAGAACGACAACTTTAGTGGCAGCTGACACACTCTAATCTGTCTTCTGAAGAAAGGCAGAGATACATCTTAATATAACAACTGCTTTTATGAAACATATCTGTTTTTTTTTCAAGGAGTAAGTAAGCTATGTAAGGATAAGAATAGTCGTTGGTTATTTATTTTATATGAACTGGTAGCAGAAGATGGAGAACATATTTGCTAGGTGATGAAATGTTCTAGTATGGAAGATTAACAAGCACCAGTATCTTAGGGTGATGTTGCACTTGTAATAGAAAGTCACATTTCTTTGTAGATGTTCATGATAGAAATTTCATATAGATGAATATTCTAATAAATGTTTGCACTTCATATAAAACCAAACGTATGATCATCTGGTATTTATGTATCTTTATTGTGAACATGAGGGAGTTCATCATGCTATTCCCATACGTAATACTTTTGTTCAAATAAAATAACAAAATAAGTGCTGTATAGAAAGGAGATGCATGGTGTTTAACTTTAAAGAAGTAAATAGGGTATATTTTACATTTGAAACTGGACATTTAAATATTTGGTGTTTCAATAAAAATGAGTTTTTTATAAATGTGTAAAACAAGTAGGTGCATTATACATAATTAGAAAAGATCATGGTGGCTTTATCTGTAGAATGATGGAATTTTCACCATTTCAGGTTACAAGAGAATATCACAGTATCTGTCTATCTATCAGATACAACTGAACAAAAGTCCCAAAAGATAATACTATAACTAAATTTATTTGTATGAATATAATTGGGGAAATATCACATATGTTTAGTGCTATTTTGAATGGTATCTCATCATATTATAGACATGAATTGAGAAGCATTTTTCTCTGTGGCCACTTTGCAAGTTACTTGATTAGCACATGTAGATGTTAGAACCTATAGTGTGCTCAGACTATGATTCATGTGATAAACGGGTTGTCTGGTTTTTATGAATTACATTTTAATGTAACTTTTAATACTTTTAGTATATCTGGCCATCTTTTTCATTTCTCTTTAAACAGTATACACTCGTACTCAAAAGCACTAAAATGAACACAACCAAAGTAAATGGAAGCTTTTCTACCCTTCTTCTGAACATTCTACCCTGGGTGGGTGGGAAAATATTTTAGCCATTTCAGAATCATGCAAACTATTCCAAACATGCCAGAGGAAGAAGAGGCTGCAATACATTATTTTCAGCAATAAATCAACATAAAAGTGAACATTTTTAAAAGGCCAAGAGGCTTTTTATCACTCACAATTCTACCAGTAACTTAATACTATGGACATATTGTTTATTCAAGATATTATGTCTGAAGTTAGTAAAATATTATTAGGAAACAAAACAGCAGAAGTTTTGTGAGCATTTTTATAAACTGCGTTCCATCTGATTTGTTATTTTTACTATTCATTCTAGTTAAAACTGGATTTAATTTGTTGGATATACATATATACTTTAATGAAATTTATTTGTAAAATGAGTTAAAATTCATGTCTTACAAGTAAATTCTTCATGGTGTAGTATTTTAGCAATAAAAAGTAAATATTTTAACACATGAATTCACGATACCATTTAAAAAGACTATTTCTTATCCGTTCTCTAAGATTAAGAACAATACATTTATAGAGAGTATCAAATTAAAGAGTGAAACAATGCAATCTGAACTTGCTTATTTTTGTTGCTATTTTGACAATGTTATTGAATGTATTGTAGATCTTTTTTAATGAACATATGACTGCATGTAAGAGATAATAATTGCTCAAGTGGCTTGTAACCTATGTCAAGGAAGTATTTTTTTCTTTATGAAACAAGCATGGAGCACTTTGAGAGCCTTCCTTTGTACTTGGTTTGTTCCTAACATTTTTTAATCTTTTCTCCCCATTCAAACACAATGCTGACATATGCATGAAATGACAAATAGCATTAATGCAATAAAGGAGTTAAGCCCAACTGAAACCATAGCCATATATTAAGTTGTTTAAAAAAATACTGACCTAAGCACCTCTATGATATGTAATAAGTAAAATCTAATGAAAAGGAAAAAGATATTTGAAAGTGAAATGTGCTGCACTTTATAACACATATAATTGCTGATTGGCCATCATGTTTTCTTGAGATGGCTCTGTCGGATATTATTTCATGATCTTTTGTTAAAAGACAAGTTTGAAGCCCTTTTCCTCCTCCATCTGGGCAACTGCTGTCAGCTCAGACCAAGCATCCCAGGGCTGTAGCAATGTGTCCACAAAGCTTTGGGTAAAAAAGATTTATTTATTTATTTATTTATTTATTTTTTTATTTTTGTATGTGTATGAATGTGCTGTCTGCATGCAGGTCTGTGCACCCGTGTCGTGCAATGCCGCGGAGGTCAGAAGAGGGTCTCGGATTCCCCTGGAACTGGAGTTCTCCTGGAATTGGAGTTACAGACGGTTCTCAGCTGCCATGTGGGTGCTGGGGATCGAACCCGGGTCCTCTGCAAGAGCGTCGGTGCTCTTAACCGCTAGGCTATCTCTCCAGCCCAAAGTAAAAAAGATTTTAAAGCAACCCCTCATGGGTACTCACCAGATAAGCATATATGTTTTACAAAAGAAAGTTTTCATGCTTCAACAGAAGCCTCAAATACCAGAAATATAGCATAAATTTTCATTAAAAACTAGTATTGAATAACTCTTGTCCAGTCCCATACAGAGTACAATCTAGTACAATGGGTGTGCCATCTCTCCTGGTAAGCAGTAATTTTTCACGATTTGATTCTTTATAAGTTTTTTCTAAAAGTGCTTGGTATTTTAAGTACTTTCCAACACAAAGTTAAGTCTGTAAAAGGGAGAATATTTTTTGTTCACTTAGTACTTTTAAAAAAGTTAAGTGATGTTATAAGCCACAGTAAGACCCTGTCATATTTAACAGGGGGGAAAATTGTGATTCATGGATTAACATATCCAAACATGTGTCTATGCTAAAATAACCTACCATAACTATTAGTGCTGCTTAAATACCTATATATCTAATTGCTTGTTCTTCATTAGTAGGATCGAAAGGTTATTCCTGGACAAACTGTCAGCCCATGAAAGGAAACAGCCAGAATTGACCAGAGTCCAAGTCAACAGCTCCAGAGAGAGTGGACTGTTTTACCTCTCATCCACCTGTGCCCCTTTTCTAAGCCTAGGGAACAACCTGTGGAAGAGGGGGCGTGGTAGAATGTAAGGGCTGCGATTGGGGTGAATGGTGAAACTACAGCAATGTAGTCTGGACACTCATTTGATCAACTTGATTGAACAAACAACCTGTCACCCCCCACTGGATGGTGGGGCTGTAGGTGTTTGGGCACAACAGCCTGCAGATAGGTTTTGCATGAAGGATGCTTGTACTCATGGATTATCACTTATAGCTAAAAATGAAAAAAAAAAACTGGGAGAAAGATGCAGGACAGTTATGGCAGAATGCATGATCTGGGTGGGGGTGGGGGGGGGAAGGGAAATAAGCCTGAACTGAATTGGAAAAAATGTATGAAATGCACAAAGCATCAATAAAAACTAATTTAATTAAAAAAAAAAGTTAAGTGAAATATTTATGGGAAAGATTTCGTATTAGCCCCCCAAACCAGAAAAAAATTTGTGGAACATGCAATAATAGAACTATTTTCTGCACAGATTCAACTATGTAGAGAACTATTCAATTAGGTCCCACAGTTACTTTTAATAATGGTTGTTGTGAAATAAGTGGAAACAGCTGTTACCCATGAACCACCACAGAGGCTACACAAGGAAACAAACAAACAAAAAAGACCTCTCTCCCACTGATTGGGTGTGGGCTTTATGTAATATTCTTATTAGTATGCTTAGAACAATCATGCCAATCTCTAAGTCAAATTAATTATTCTTGGCACTCCCAGGAGACAATTCTACAGCCATGTTTTACCAGGGGAAGGGGCAGGAGAACCCGTTATCTGTACATATTTTATTATGGTCAATGATGCCTAATTGTCCTACTGTATGTTGCCCTATTTTACCAGCTACAGTCTGAATTTATTCCCATCCTTTCCTTAAAAGTTTGAAACCCCCTAGTGACAGGAATATTAATGTGCCAACACTGTCATATCTATTTCAGCTCATACATATGCAATGTCTTTGTTTTCAAAGATTTATGTCAGACTTTGCTGAAGTGAGGTATTCTACCATTTTAGATAATAGCATGCCAAAGTGATGCTATCAGCCACGTTCAGCACTCACTCAAGCAAACGGGAGGAGCATCCATTCCTTCATGGCTTAAACTCATAGAAAGTGTTATTTATCCTTATTTGATGAGAAAATCTTTCAGGGGGAAATGTTGTATTTTTAGAAGAAGATTATGGCCATCCTGTGGATTATCTTTTAATTAAGAATGGATGATTTGTGCCCACTCTGCTGTAGCAAACGTCTTGCTGCTAATGAAGTTTAAAAAGACTTACTTTATTTAATTACAGCTAATCACCAGGGTAAAATGTGGAATTTTCTTTGATCCAATATGTATTGTGGTAATCCCTGGGGCAGATAGCATCTCTTCAAAATATCTTTATTTTTTTCAGTTGGTCACATCTTGGCAAAAGTTGGAAACACCTTATGTTAAAGATTTTCTCTCCCTCTGTAGTCGCCTATCCTGGCATGAAAAGCACATGTATTTTTTTTTAAGATTGAGATACACATTAGGCAGAGAATGTTGGTATACTCAGATATTTTAATCTTTTACTGTATCCATAATCAAGAACAGGGTTTTTACTTTTCCTCGGTAGTCCTATTTAAACATTACTGAATGCTTTCAATGTGTCAGACATCAATTAAGGCAGTATGATTAGACACAGGACAGAAAGAAGCACACTGGTTCCCTTATAACCCAGCTTCAAAGTGAATTAAATTTAACTTCTCCTGCACTGAGTCTGTGGTTAGCAATGAGCCAATACTCTATAAAACCAAGAATTGTTTAGATTTCGTTTGTTTGGTTTGATTTTGATTTTTCTTTAAAATCACCAAATTAGAATTATCTTGATTTTTATAATATAGTAATATATAAAATATAATATCATATTAAAAATTTGAATCTCAGCTGTCTCTTTCATTTGGAAAATACAGTAAGTTAATAACCATGTTAACCTATCTGATGTTTTCCTTCTTGACTCTTAAGGAAAATTATTTTAAGATGACATGTTAAGGGAGACTTCATCCCTAGCGGGACCTTTCTATTACTTTTCATCTTTTGTAACATCAAAATTAGTAAATTCTGAAAGAAAATAGAAGGGAATTAATTGGTGTACTTTATAATATTTATAAACTACATATTTTTTTCCAAAAGGCCCAATAAAATAATTATCATTTATTTTTTCATTTCATAAAGATCTTTTCTCTTAAAAATGTTTTTTTGTCTTCATTCTCTACTTTTGTTTTGGATTCTCATTCTATGGAATCCATCTAATTCTGACTTGTAATAAAGCTCCTGAAGTTCTTGCTGTCTTGGTCAGGGAGACCAGAACCTGCTTGCCATGGAGACAGAGGGCAGTAGAGGTCTGTGTTGAGCAGAAGAGGACATCTACAAAGTGACCCCAACTGCCAACACCCACTTACAGCCAGAAGAAATCACATTTGAACAGAATAGATCAGGTAAAATTTTTTGCAAATAAAATTTTACTAGAAGCAGAATATCTAAACAAATCACAATAAAAACCACATATTCACCTTTTCCTGGTTTTGCAATTGACTCCTCAGAAGAATGTAAAACACAGCAGACACCAACAAAGAATTTTCAAAAAGGTTATTAAAAGATAAACAATTCCTTATGAAACCATATAAATAATTTATTTAAATTTTATTCTGTAACTTAAGAACAAAACAGGCAACTGGACAGAACTGCATTCTTCAGATCTCCAAATGTCTCTTAATTTGGTTAACAAATTTGAGTATTTGAGTTCCTTTAGTTTGCCAAGACTTAAGCAGATGTAAAGTAGGTTTGTTGTCAAATCAGTGCATGGGTCTCTATCTCACTTCTTCTGTTCCATTACCACACAATAATAAATCTCTTGCCACCACCTGCATAGATGCTTAAACACATCCTTCCTCTGCCAATTTCACACGTCCCACACCCATGTAGTAATCTACATGCCACTTTGCCCAGAAATCCCTGCTTTCTAGTAGTAAGCATTTAAATTTTTAAAGTGATTGAGGCTGAAGGAAGTAGTCCCAAAGTGCAATTCATGTGTCTTTAAGAAAAAATCAAACCTTATAAAGTAGGAGAAGCAAAACAGAATTTGCAGTTAGTTCCTGTAATAAGTTAAACATCTGCAGTTTTGTCTCCATCGGGATGCAGGGTAGTGCTGAAGTCATATCCTGATAACATCTGCACATTACTGATAGCTTTTGCTTTATTCTTTCTGGTCTGCTGATGAGAGATTCTTTAACATTTCTTCAGTCATCAAGACCCCAGTTGGATTTACTTGCTTGTGACAGCCTTAAAGGTGGTTTAATTTACATTTGCTAAAATGTCACAATATAGGAAGATATTTTCAGTTCGATGTTTCATCCCTTCCTTTTTTTATCCGGATGCTAGTTTTAGCTTTTCAAATGAATGTCGAGCTCAAAATAGATTTTCCATGAAATATATTTTGTCTGATTCTTGAAACACCATGTCTGCAGTAGGAGACTTGTTTTTTTTTTCCCAAGAAGTTTTCAAAAAGGAATGACACCTCTTCTCCTGCTTCCATTTCAACAAGAGCTACACCTCTGTGAAAGAGATAACTTGTTCAGCATTCAGCAACCTAGGATGTTCCTATTTTAAAGGTCATATATTTACAGAATCTGAGCTGCTGTTACTTCTCTAATGATCCTAATTCCATCAGAGGTGAGTAAATAGTCAATAAATAGTGACACTAACATATATAGAAAAAGGGTTTCTTTTATATTTTTAAGAACATTGTTAATTCCTATCCTATGACAGGAAAACTTTAACATGGTAGAGGATTTTAAAAATAGAACCATGAAAATTAATATAAGATAATGAGACAAGTAATCATAGGTTATCTCGAAAGAGCATGATATTTCTGAGTACATATTTCTTCATCTTTGATCTTGGAAACCAGTGTCAAATATCAGTATATAACAGAAATTTAAAGAATCCTATATAGCATAATTTGAAAAGATTAACTTGTTATTGAGATTAATTTCCTTGAATTTAATAGATATTTGTCTTTACTGTTCTGAATTCACAGTTTTGAATAAGATGCTCACTTACCAGAGGATACTATGCAAACTGCTAATCAATGATTCCAACCAGTCATAAAGTCAATGAACCACAACTATGACCAGCCCAGCAAATAATCTGCTGATGCATTAGTGTCTAATTGGACTGAAGGCCTACTCAGTGGGATGGGGATTCATATATTGTACTGTAAACATAGCCCAAACACATCTGGATCCCATAGAGAACCTACTCTTGTCAAATCCCTATGCCAATATAATTTTTTACACCATTCTAAATATGTATCCTTATATATGTAGACAAGTGTACCTCTCACTTCTCACCAAAGGATCTTCTTTTTGAAATAAATGGAGAACAATAAAAAGTTCTACAACTAGCTAAAATCCAGAGAATGTGAGATGTCCAGCTCTAAGTGACACATCTACAACACAACCTTTATATCTAAGGCTCAGGAAACAGACAGAATAAAATATTAATGTATCTCTACTCTCACCAAAGATGCTTCCTCGTGAAAAAAAAATGACAATTAACCAAGAAAGCCACAATTAGCCAAATAGAGAGAATGAGACTGCAGAGTACTTTTCAATGAATAAGACACCTGTATCAAAATTTTACCACTTGAGGATCAGGACCCATTGAAGAAGAAGGAGCAGAAAGAATACAAGAGCCAGATGTGTTAGATGGCCAGAAGGAAACAGTGTTCTAGACAGCTAGGAAGTCACTCACATGAACGTATAACAATGGTAGCAGCATACAGAAGACAAACACAAACTCAAGCCAGACAAAACCTAAGTATAAAGGTATAGAAATGGATACAAATTCCCAACATTAGCTGAAGAACTATTGCCAACCAAAAACTACCAGGACAGGGAGAATCGCTTTTCTCTAAGGTTAACAAGGCCCCAGTGAATGGACACACACTTAAGGACATTGGAGTCAAAATATTGACTCTATAGGCCTTAAAACTATGACAGAGCACATGAAATTAAGCAGAGGGGTTATAGGAGGGTGCAGATAGGGGAGGGAGTCTAAATAATAAAAATCCCATTTAAAATGTTATTTTAAAAATGATTTTCACTCACAATGTTCTAAGTTGTGTATAAAATATTATTTTATTTCAGCATTATACTAATTTCTGTTAATATAATTTTTATTTTTTGCACATAACATATGTAATTTTATTTTTTATATTTTGTTGAAGTTTTGTGCATTTCATACACCATTTCTCAGTTCAATCCAGACTCATTTCCCCTTCTTTGGCCCTTGTCCCTCCCAAGTTCATGCAGTCTGCCTCTTTACCCTTCTGAGTCTTTTCAAAGATTTTCAAAGCAGATTATGTGTTGCGGGGAAGAACTCTACTGCTTCAGTCAGTTCCCTGTCCCAGTTCTTTCGTTGTTGTTGTTCCTTCCAATCCATATTGTTTCACCATATACATTTATGTATTTAACATATGTGCTAAAATCACGTCATCGAAAATAAACTATATGTTATTTCCAAATCATATTTCGGGATCCACATTTTTCCCTTTTAATTTTATGTTGCTCTAAAATATGCAAACATACCCTTCACCGATGTACCAAAATTATAAATTTTGAAAATAGGTAGTAGGTTAATTCCAGAGTCCACTAAGGTATTCACATTCTAAAAGCACAGAAAATATAACAATGTTACTCAGTTTGCCTTACTTGATGCTACCTACCATCCACAAATGAGGGATATCATTAGTCTTTGTTTTTCTGGGACTGTGTTACCTCACTTAGCATAATATATTCTAGTTACATCCATTTACCTGCAAAGTTCATGATGTCATGTTTTTTTTCTGTTTTTTGTTTGTTTGTTTGTTGTTGTTGTTACCGCTGCATAGAATTCCATTGTGTAGAAGTACCACATTTTCTCTATCCACTCGTTGATTGAGGGGCACTTGTGTTGGTTCCACTTCTTTGCAATTGTGAAGAGAGCTGCAATAAACATGACTGTGTATTGTATCTCTGTGGTAGGATGAGTCTTCTGGGTATATACCTGATTTTATATATATATATATATATATGACTGGGTCAGGTGGTAGGCTCATTTTCAGTCTTTTAAAAGTTCTCCACACTGCTTTCCATAGTGCTTGTACAAGTTTACATTCCCACCAGCAGTGGATGAGTGTTCCTTTCCCCACAACCTCTCCAGCATTTGGTATCATTTGTTTTCTTGATCCTAGTCAGTCTTATTAGAGTGAGATGATATCTTTAAGTGGTTTTAATTTGCATTTCCTTAATTACTAACAGTGTTGAACACTTTTTAAGATGTTTCTCAGCCATTCTTACTTCCTCACCTGTGAAGTCTCTGTTCAGCTCTTTATCTCTTGAATGGGCCATTTGTTTTCTTATGTCTTCGTTTTTCTGAGTAGTTTATATATTCTGGAAGTTAATGTTCTGTGAGATGTATCACCGGTGAAAGTTTCCTCCAACTCTGTGGGTTTTCTCTTCACTTCACTGATTGAGTTTAATGAGGTCCTACCTGTCTGCTGTTGACCTTATTTTCTGCGCAGCTGCTATTTGGTTTAGAAAGTCTTTTCCTATGCATATGTCTTGTAGGATACTGCCACCTTTTTCTTCTATCACCTTCAGAGTTTCAACTTTCATGTTGAGATCTTTGATCCACTTGGAATTTGTTTTTGTACAGGGTGAGATGTAGGGGTTTAATTTTGTTCTTCTACAAATAGTGATCCAGTTTTGTCAACACAATTTGCTGATGATGCTCTTTCCTCCATTGAACTTCTTTGGTCCCTTTGTCAAATATGAGGTGGCTGAAATTATGAACTCCAGTTTGGATCTTCAATTTTGTTCCATTGATCAATGGCTCTGTTTTTTTTTTTTTCCAGGACCAGGTTGTCTTTATGACTATAGCCCTGTAATAAGCTTGAAGTCTGGTAATGTGCCTTCCCCCCCCAACCCCCGTTTTTTGGTTCAGGGTTGCTTTAGCTATTCAGGTTTTTTTTTTTTTTTCATATGAATTTAAAGATTTTTTTATCCAATTCTATGAAAAAGTTCGTGGGGATTTTGATTGGGATTGCATTGAATATTTATATTAATTTGGGTAGAATGAACATTTTTACTATATTAATTTTTCCAATCAATGAGCATGGGAGGTCTTTCATCTTTTGATGTCACCTTCAATCTCCTTCTTCAGGATTTTAAAATTTTTGTTGTAGAGGTCTTTGGTGTCTTTGGTTAGGTTTATTCCCAGGTATTTTTTTTTTTTTTTTGAGGCTACTATGATTGGGAAGTTCTCCATATATGCCTTCTCAAGTTGCTTACTGTTGGTGTAAAGGAAAGCTACTGATTTTTCTAGTTTTATTTTGTATCCTGCCACTTTACTGAAAATTTTAATCATTTCTAGGAGTTTTCTGTTGGATTTTTTTAAGCATCCCTTAGGTAAACTATCATATCATCTGCAAAAAGGGATAGTTTGACTTCCTCCTTTCCAATTAGCACTCCTTAAATTTCCCTTTCTTGCCTTATTGCCCTGTCATGCATTTCAAGCATTATATTGAAGAGGAGTGGAGATAGGGCACAGCCTTTCTGGGTTCCTGCCTTTAAGGGGAATGCTTCTAATTTTTCTCCATTTAAGATGATGTTGGCACTGGGTTTGTTGTAGATGGCTTTGATTACATAGAGCAATGTTCCTTCCGGTCCAATTCCCTGTAGGACTTTAACCATGAAGGGATGTTGGATTTTGTCAAAGGTTTTTCTGCATCAATTGAGATGATCCTGTGGTTTTTGTCCATTTATGTGCTTTATGATATTTATTGATTTACATATGTTGAACCATCTCTGCATCTCTGGTATGAATCCAACTTGGTCATGATGGATGAACTTTTTGATCTGGATCTGTATGTGATTTGCAAGTATTTTGTTGAGAATTTTTGCATCTGTGTTCATTAATGATATGGGTCTATAGTTTTCTTTTTTGTTTGCATCTTTGTCTGGTTTAGGTATTAAAGTGATGCTGGCTTTGTAGAAGGAATTTGGGAGATTTTCTTCTGTTTTTATTCTTCTGAACAGCTTGAGTAGTAATGGTTTTAAGACTTCTTTAAAGGTTTTATAGAATTCTGCTGTGAAACCATCTGGGTCTGGGCTTTTTTTAGTTGGGAGTTGTTTTTTGTTTTTTTGGGTTTTTTTTTTTTTTTTGGTATTTTTGAGACATGGTCTCTCTTTAGTCCCAGCTGGCCTGGATCTCACTCTGTAGACCAGGTTGGCCTTGAACTCACAGAGTTCTGCCTGCCTCTGCCTCCAGAGTGCTGGGACTAAAGGCATGTGCCACCATGCCCAGTACTAAAGACAGTTCTTGTCAGCCATGTGGTTGCTGGGAATCAAACCCGGGTCCTCTGCAAGAGCAGTCAGTGCTCTTAACACTGAACCATCTCTCCAGCCCTGGAGGGTGTTTTATTACATCTTCAATTTCCTCAAGTATTATGGGTCTTTTTAAGCTGTCCATCTCTTCTTGTTTAAGCTTTGGTGAATCCCAAGATTCCAGATATTCATCCATTTCTTTTTAGGTTTTTGAATTTAGTAGAATATAGGTTTTTGAAGTATTCATATGTGACTGCCTGGATCTTTTCTTTGTCTGTTGTGAAGTTTCCATTTTCATCACAAATACCATTAATTTGGAGTTGCTCTTTTTCTCTTTTGGTAAACTGGGCTAGAGGTCTGTCTATTTTGTTTATCTTTTTGAAGAACCAGCTTTTGGATTCATTGATTTTTTTGTATTGTTTTCTTTGTTTTTATTCCATTGATTTTTGCTTTGATATTTGTTATTTCTTCCTGTCTTTTGGGTTTAGGGTTCATTTGCTGTTGTCTCTCAAATGTTTTTTGCTGCTGTGTTAAACTGTTTATTTGTTCTCTTTCTGGGTTTTTGCCAATAATTTATTGAAGTTCTGTGCATTTCATACAAATCAAGTTACATTACAAATCTTTCTAGCTTTTTGAAAAATATGAGCACTTAGTGCTATAAATTTTCCCTCTTAAGACTGCTTTTGATATATCCCACTAGTTTGGTTGTGCTGTATTGTCTTTTTCACTTAGTTCCATGAAGTTAGTAGTTCTTGTAGGTAGTAGGGCTTATCCTGCTATTAATAGTGAGCTTTACTGCACTGCGGTCTGATAGAACGCATGAAATAATTTCAATCATTTTGTATTTGTTGAGATTTCTTTTGTGTCCCAGTATGTGGTTAATTTTGGAGAATGTTCCATGGGGTGCTGAGTAGAAAATATGTTCTCTGGTGTTTGGGTGGAATATTCTGTAGATATCTGTGATGTCCATTTGGTGCATTGTATTGTTCAGTTCCCAAGTCTGTTTATTTTTTGTCCAGTTGACCTATCCAAGGCACCCAGTGGGATATTGAAGTCCCCCACTATTAGTGTGCTGGGATTAATCTGTGACATGAGGTCTTGCAGAATTGTGTTTATAAAGTTTGGTGCACCACAGTTTGGTTCATATACATTTAAGATTGTGAAATCTTCCTGATTAATTGTTCTGTTGATGAGTATATAATGACCCTCTTTGTCTTTTCTGATTAATTTTACTCTGAGCTCTATTTTGTCTGATATTAGAATAGCAACTCCTGCTTGCTTTTTGGTACCATTTGCTTGGAATATTTTTTTCCATGCTTTCACTCTAAGGTGGTGTCTGTCCTTGAAGATGAGATGGGTTTCTTGTTGACAGCATACAGATGGATTCTGTTTTCTAATCCATTGTCCCAGTCTATGTCTTTTGATTGGGTAGTTCAGACCATTAATATTTAAGGTTATTATTGATAGATGTGTGTTTCCTTTCAGCTTATTTTTTATTTTATTTATTTCTGTATGAGTATGAATGTACTATCTGCATGCAAGTTTGTGCACCCATGTCGTGCAATGCCACGGAGGTCAGAAGAGGGTGTCAGATTCCCCTCGAACTGGAGTTCTTCTAGAATTGGAGTTTCAGATGGTTCTCAGCCGCCATGTGGGTGTTGGGGATCAAACCCCGCTCCTCTGCAAGAGCAGTCGGCACTCTTAATCGCTAGGCCATCTCTCTAGCCCCTCATCTTATTTTTGTTTGCATTCTTGGTCTAGGTTTTCCATTACTCTATTATGCACTAGTTAATTTCTCTCTTTCATTGCTTGGGGATAGTTGCTCCTTTCCTCTGTTCTTTGAATTGCTTTGAGTATTTTCTGAATTGTTGGGATTTTTTTTGAGATGTGTTCTTTCATTTGGTTTTTGACATCAAAGATTTTTCTTTCTCCTTAAACTATAATTGACATTTTTTCTGGGTATAGTAATCTGAGTTGGCATCTGTTCTAGTTTGTCTTCCATTGCTGTGACAAAACACTCTGACCGACACCAACTTGGAAAAGAAAGGGTTTATTCAGCTTACATCTCCTGGGTCACAGTTCATCACTTAGGGAGCCCAAGGCAGGAACTCAGGGCAGGAACCTGGAGGCAGGAGGTAAAGCACAGATCATGGAGGAATGCTGTTTACTGGCTTGCTCTCCTGGCTCATACCCAGCCTGCCCTCTTATACAGTACACAACAACCTGCTCAGGGTGACACCACCCATAGTGGGCTGGGCCCTCCCACATTGCTTGACAAACAAGAAAATACTCCAGAGATGTGGCCACAGGCCAGTCCAATGGAGCCAACTCCCCAATTGAGGCTCCCTCATCCCACTTGTGTCAAGTTTACACTAAAGATAACCAACACAATTGACCCTTTATCAACTTGACACACAAAACACATCACTATTAAACCACCACTTTTCCAGTTCTTGTCCCCAAAGTATGATTTTTATATTAATCACAACCTAAGACAGTGCAACCTTAAAAGCCCACAGTCCTTAAAATGTCCAAACACTTAAAAGTTCATAGTCTGTTAAAAGCCTCTTAACTGTGAGCTGCTGTAAAATCTAAAACAAGTACTGTCTTATTTCAAAGGGAAGAATCAGGCACACTCAAACAAAACCTAAGTCCAGCAAAATAGCTCAAGGCTGGACACCTGGGGTTCACTCATGAACTTCTGGGCTCCAAAGAGTCTCGAAAGCTCCCCTTGTCTGACTCTGCTGTCCATGGCACACACAGCTCATCTTGCAGGCCCAGGCTGACTCCATTCCACACCTGCTGCTGCTCTTGGTGGTCATCCCATGGTCCTGGCATCTCCAAAAAGCTGGGGTTGCCACTGAAACTGAGGCAGCACCTTCACCAATGGTTTCTTCTGACCTCTCCTGGTGCAAAGCCTCAGCTTCTCTCCATGACCCCTCAAATCCTGGGGTCTTCACTGCAACTGAGGTGCACATCCACCAATGGTCTTTCCTGATCTTTCTCAGTGCCAAGCCTTGGCTGCTCTCTGTGACCCCCTCAAATTTCAACACCAGAACCATATAGGAGACTCTTACACACTACCAAGTCCTGCTTCTGCCTTGAAGTGGAGGCTCAGGCCCCTTCTGGAGCATAGCTTCTGTGTGTTGACCATGAAGAAGTTCTTCCCAGTAGAATCACCACACTGATGCTGGTCTCTTGTTACTTACAGCTAATTCTTCAGCTCCAGCTGAGCTCTGATGATCTCTGCTTCCCTTTGAAACTAGAAACTTCACAAGCCAGGCCTCCATCGTCTACAACTCCTAAAGCAAAACTGCTCCAAGCTCCACAGCAGTGATCTTTAGGCATTCAATGATCTTCCCAGCCCAAAGTTCCAAATGCCTCCACAATCCATCCCCAAAACGTCAAGTTCAGGTCTGTCACAGCAATACCCCACTCTTGGTACCAATTTCAGTTCTAGTTTGTCTTCCATTGCTGTGACAAAACACTCTGTCTGACACCAACTTGGGGAGGAAAGGGTTTATTCAACTCACATCTCCTGGGTCACAGTTCATCACTTAGGGAGCCCAAGGCAGGAACTCAGGGCAGGAACCTGGAGGCAGGAGCTGAAGCACAGACTATGGAGGAATGCTGTTTACTGGCTTGCTCCCCTGGACCATGCCCAGCCCGCCCTCTTATACAGTACACAACAACCTGCCCAAGGTGGCACCACCCATAGTGGGCTGAGCCCTCCCACATTGCTCAACAATCAAGACAATACTCCACAGATGTGGCCACAGGCCAGTTCAATGGTGCCAATTCCCCAATTGAGGCTCCCTCATCTCACTTGTGTCAAGTTGACACTAAAGCTAATCAGCAAAGCATCTAAAGTCATTTAGCACTGTGAATACTTTTGTCCATGTTCTTCTTGCTTTCATTGTTCACCTAGAAGTCAGCTGTAATTCTGACGGGTTTCCCCTTATATATAACTTGTGGTTTTTCTCTTGAGGCTTTCAGTATTTTGTCTTTGTTTTGAGCATCTAGTGTTTTAACTACGATATGGCTTGGGGAATTTCTTTTCTGGTCTTCTCTATTTGGTGTTCTGTGTGCTTCTTGTATTTGTATGCATTTGTCTTTTTTCAGTTTGGGGAAATTTTCTTCTACTGTTCTGTTGAAGATCTGATCAATACCATTGTCTTGGGATACTTCTCCTTCCTCTATCCCTATGATGTGGAGGTTTGGTCTTTTCATGATGTCCCACATTTCCTGGTTGTTCCTCTCTTGGGTTTTTTAAACTTTTCATAATCTCTACTTGAGGTTTCTAGTTGTGCCGTGTTATCCTGTAGGTCTGATATTCTTTTTTCTGCTGCATCCATTCTGCTTCTGAGGCTTTTTCCCATCCTTTTCTGCTGACTGGATAAATGTTAAACTTCCTTTTTCATTTTGTCTGATGATTTCTTCAGTATTTCCATTTCCTTCTGGAGCTTTTCATTGCCTTCTTGTTGCTCCTTGTTTCACTGGTCAGCTTCTTTTTCTCCTTTCAGCCTGAGTTCTTTTCAGTGTTTCCATTTCCTTCTGGAATTTGTCATTTTCTCCCTCTAGTTCCTTTCAGAGTTTGTATTTCTCTTCCTCTAGTTCTTTTTGGAGTTTGTATTTCTCTTCCTCTAGATCTTTTCAGAATCTGTCATTCCCTCTAGTTTATTCTAGATTTTATCATTCTTTCCTTCTAATTCCTTCATGAGTTTTTCATTCTCTCCCCTTAGTTCTCTGATTTGTTTTTTATATTATTTGATTTCTTTGAATATGTCAAAATTATTTGTCTAAGTTCTGTGTCTTGGTTTTCTTCCATGGAAATCTTGTTTTGGGGATTTTTCTACAGAACTGATAGAGTTTGGTAGGGATTTATTATGAGCTTTTCCCATATTATTTTTCTGTTGTGTCTTTGGCATGTGGATTTGTGTGTGTGTGTGTGTGTGTGTGTGTGTGTGTGTTTGTTGTTCCTCTTGTTGTTTTTGTGTTTTGTCTGTTTGTTTAGATTTTGGTGCTAATCTCAAATATTAATATGGAGGACTGGTTGGTCATTCACTCTGCTTCCTGCTGGTTTCTTCCTCAGAATCCGCTGTGTAGCCTACAATCAATGGCACTGTGTCTGCTGGGTCATCCCAGCCAGATCACCAGCAGCTTATAGTCTCCAGTACAGTACCAGTAGCTGAGCATGTGTGGGGAAGTTACTCCTTTGGCCTGTGCCAGTACTTCAAGTGGTTTAGCATGCCCACAGAGTCTTCAAGCCTCCTGTCTGCCTCTCTATCTGTGTATTTTTTTGTGCGTATTTCATACACAAAACTTTAATCATATTTATAACCCTTCCCTATTGGCACGCTCCCCACCCCACCCCCACTGAATTTAATGCATCCTGTCATGTATATCTAGTCAATAACTTATTAGTCAATAGTCTATCTAGTCAAGTTATTGTCCCCTGATGTCTGTCAGTCCAAGTTCATCTATTGGGATCTGGGCAGCCTGTTTAGAATCATTCTCTTAAAGATCAGCTCTTCCTCACCCAGGAGTAATCATTTGCCCAATAATTCTTCCTTTAACATTGGGGCTTCCTGCCCATTTACATAGTTCTATGCTGGGTTTTTATCTGCTTGAGTTTGCATGGGCCTGTTACAGGCTGGCACCATTACTATAAGTTTATAAGAACAAGAGTCCAGAAGCCTCTAGGACTCCATATGGTCATGCAACTCCCTCTTTGGATCTCACCATCTTTTGGCCCTGTCAACTGCAATGGTCTGTGAGAACTGGGTGGGAAAAGATAAATACAGGAGTCCTGTCACGAAAGGCCACACATGGCCAAAGTATAGAGTATGAGTCTGCAGAGTATGGGATCTTATAATTTTTTGAAACACATTTAATTGATTGTTCTATTGCCTATTTTGCTAATTATCTCATGTAGCCCCAAAATAATTTATATTGCTAAACCCAGGGTGTCCCACCTACCCACCAGAGATTTTCCAGGTTGTACAACATGGGTAAGAGACCTAGTGAGCAACATAAGTGGGAGGGAACAACAACAACAAAAGGACTAGGTCAAAGAACGGATTGATACAGTTAAATTCTGCCCAAAACAATAAACCTCTGCAGAGAAAAACGTTTAAAAGACTGAGAGAAAGATGGAGGACATGTACAGTAGAATGTATGAACCAGGGTGGGGTTTGGGGAAGGGAAAGGGGAATATGTCTAAATTGAATTGAAAAGTGATGTATGAAATACATAAAACATCAATAAAAGTATTATATTAAAAAGAGGCTCAGTGAGGTTGTTCTCCCCCTGCGTTCAAACCAAGGGCACATCACCTCCATTTACCAAAGACCACTACCTCCCTCACTTTCTTTCCCTTTGAAATTTTCTATATTCCAGTCCAATTCCATCTGGAACTCTTCAAATTATCTGGAAATCCCAGCCCTTCCCTCCCTTAAGGGCTCACCAAAGCCCTGCAAGCAACCTCTCCAGTTGTTCCATGCATCTTTGAGACTCAGGATATCTTCCCACTGCACCTGCTCAAACCAGATTCCCAGTTTCTACAAAACTGATTCTTCATGTACATTTAGATACAGCAGATTTCTAGATGTCCTTTCAACATGGAGCTGGATTTGTCAGAAAGTGAATGACAGATTTCCTTTTAATACTCCAATATGTCAGTTCCTTACATGGTATGATCCTCCAGTTATGGGGAATCCTACAGAATGAGCATCCCTACCAAATCCA
This sequence comes from Rhizomys pruinosus, assembly GCA_009823505.1. Lineage (NCBI taxonomy): Eukaryota > Metazoa > Chordata > Mammalia > Rodentia > Spalacidae > Rhizomys > Rhizomys pruinosus. Next base: position 146,508 of record VZQC01000085.1, on the reverse strand, counting down.
CTTTCAACTGCAACACTCTTCAAATGAAGCACAGCGATTATGAGTACATGTCTGTGTTGGGTTTGCTGTCAACCGGTTTTTAGGTCCTGAGCCTTTGGATTAACTTTTTAGTTTTGCTTATCTTGTGAATAACAGATCATCTGACAGCAAAAGTTTCCAACTGCCATGACTTGTTTTTGAGGTATCTGGCATGTAATTTCTTTAAAGCATTCATCAATCTCAAAATCTGCAGCTTACATGCATGTCCCTGTTGAAAGAGTTCATATGTAACTCTTGAGCATGTGATTAGGGATTAGTTTTTATCTGAAAGATAAATTACCCATTCAATTTTAATTCTTTTGTGACACATTGAATGCTCCCTTTCTAATAAATTTTTGTTCTCTGGTTTTCAAGCACGTATGTGATGCATTTTGATCATATCTACCTTCCACTCCTCCCACTACCTTCCAGCTTCATCCTCTTTATGCTGATCATATACTCATCAGTGTGGAGACATATACTAGAATATGATCCACTCCCAGGGGCCAAATCTTTAGAGAAAACTCATTCTCCTCACCTCCAGAGCTATCTATTGTCAATAGTGCCTCCCTAGGGCTGGGGGCTTGTGAACCTCTCCTGCTTTGTGCAGAAATGTTGTGAGAGTTTTGTGCATCTCTCTCTCTCTCTCTCTCTCTCTCTCTCTATATATATATATAAAACTCTCTCTCTCTCTCTCTATATATATATATATAAAACTCTATAACATAAAGAATTTCTGACTAACACACCCAAATGCTNGCTTCTGACAATTGTCCATAACTCTACTTCCAGGTGATCTCACACCATCTTCTGTTCTCTGCAGGTACCACATGACACATGTGAACTTACATACATAAAGGCATAATACTCATACACATGAAATAAAAGTAAATAGATGTATCACATTTTTGTCATCCACTCATCAGTTGAGGGGCATTTGGGTTGGTTCCAGCTCTTTGCTATTGTGAAGAGAGCTGTAATAAACATGGATGTGCATGTATCTTTGTGGTAAGATGAGTCTTGTGGGTATATACCCAGGAGTAGTATGACTGGGTCAGCTGGTAGGTTCATTTTGACTCTTTTAAGGGTCCTCCACACTGCTTTCCATAATGCTTGTACAAGTTTACATTCCCACCAGCAGTGGATGAGTGTTCCCCTTTCCCCACAACCTCTCCAGCATTTGGTATTTTTTGTGTTCTTGATCTTAGCCAGTCATATCAAAGTGAGATGATATCTGAGCATTAATTTGTATTTCCTTAATTATTAATGATGTTGAACACTTTTAAAGATGTTTTTCTCAGCCATCTTTCCTTCCTCACTGGTGAAGTCTCTGTTTAGCTCTTCATCTTTTGAGTAGGTCATTTGTTTTCTTACTTCTTTGTTTTTTGAGTAGTCTATATATTCTTGATATTAATGCTCTGTCAGATGAATTCCTGTTGAAAATTTCCACCCACTCTGTGGGTTGTCTCTTCACATCCTTGATTATTTCTTTAACTGTACAGAAGCTTTTGAGTTTGATGAGATCCCATTTGTCGACTATTGACCTTATTTCCTGTGCAGCTGCTGTCTGATTTCGAAAGTGTTTTCCTACACCTATGTCTTGTAGGTTGTTATTGACTTTTTCTTCTATCACCTTCAGGGTTTCAGGGTTTTATGTTGAGATCTTTGATCCACTGGAACCAACCCAAATGCCCCTCAACTGACAAATGGATGTCAAAGATTTGGTACATCTACAGGATGGAGTACTACTCAGTGGTAAAGAAAGATGACATCATGAACTTTGCAGGTAAATGGATGGAACTTGAAGACATTATGATAAGTGAAGTCCCAGAAAAACATGTTCTCCATTATTTGTGGATGTTAACACCAAATCCCCAGATGAAAGGCATACTGAACAACATTATTGTTATATTTCTGTTTATCTGAAAGCAACTACATTGTTATAATGTAAATATCTTAAAGGGCTCTAGAATCGATCCACCACTTACTTTCAGACTCTGTAATTACTGTATATGAGTGGAAAGTATGTATTGATATTTTAGATAAATATAAAATTGAAGGAAGATAATGTGAATTCCTAAACATAAAAAGATGGAGTGAAAGATGCAGGACATTTATAGCAGAATGAATGATCTGGGGTAGGGTGGGGGGAAGGGAAAGGGGAATGTCTAAACTGAACTGAGAAATGATGTCTGAAATACACAAAACATCAATAAAAGCATTATAAAAATATCTACAAATGAGAAAAAAGAAATAAAAGTAAATAAATCAAAAATAAAAATAAAAAATAAGACACTATTTTACTCAGGTCTTACCCAACCCATGGCTCTTGCAATCATTCCATCACCTCTCCTCTTATGTTCATTGAGCCTGTGAAATGTCCCATTTATGCCTGAGCACTTTATGGACACTTAGTCTCTGCACTTGCACCAGTTTTAGGTTTCTGCCTTAACTGCTATCTACTGCACAAAGAAATTCTATTGAGGTCTGAGGAGCTGCACTCATCTATGGGTACAGAGACAAATTTTGAAGGCAGATTGATAGTACATCCACTTAGCAAAATAACAGTAGTAGGCTCATTCCTTGGGCCTGTGAGATCACCAATCATGAGTTCTTGTCCAGATTTCCAGTACCAGGCATGCATTCTCTTGTGAAGTAGGCCTTAACACCAATTAAAAAGTGATTGGCTGTCTCCATACCATTCATGCCACTAATGCACTAGTGGTATATCTTGAAACACAGTTGATGACTTTTCTCCCCTCAGCAGCTTGCATAGTTCCTATCAGTACTTTGAAATCTACCCAGTTGGGAAGAAGCTTCCTGGACAGATTTAGTACGCTATTAACTTCTACTGCCTCTGTGGTAATCTCTTCTGATCTAAATGCTGCTCTTCTCTAGGTTGTTTACTTCAAAAATATTACTTAGCATGACTACAAGGATGAATTCTAACATCTTTATGGGCAAAGCCTTTTTGACGTTCTTTCTTCACCATGCTTCTCAGAACACATCATTTCAATTCTCTTTCTACTTCTCTTTTTATTTCTTCTCTATGTACCTTTTTCTGTTTTCCACCAAGGCTCTAATAAAAAGATTTCTCCAGCATGTGATTTTTCTTTTATATATTTACAATTATTTTCAGTATCTCTGGTTGAATCTCAAGTCTTCATCCCTAGAATTGAATAGTCTATCTAAATTTACCTCTTAAATATTTTATCCTTGTGGTTTCTATTTATAGAAATTGTACTTATTTAGAAAACCTTATTCATCGGGAATCACCAATTCTCCACTCCCTGTTAATGTTTTCATATCCTATATGATTGAATAAAATTTAGTTTTGTATATTTTATTGCATTTTGTGTTTCATATAAAACATCTTAATCATCTTTACATTCCCTTGCTCATTCCCACCTAACTACACCTCCCACTTAGTGTTCTGTCATTTGTGTTAAAGCCTATTCAAGTTAGTAAATCCATATATGCCTGAGTAGCAGTTCATCCACTGGGGTCTAGTTGGCCTATCTAAAGTCACTAACTTAAAGATCAACAACACCTAGCACAGCAGTGATCAGTTACCAATAATTCTTTGGCTGCGGTTGGGGTCTGATGCCCAGTTCTCCAGCTTTATAGTGGGTTTTGTCTTATCGAGATTGCATGGGCCTTGTGGACAGTATTACAATAGCTCTAGGTTCATATGAGCAAGGTCCAAGGAGACTGCAAACCTCTGTTTCCATATGGTCATGCACCCCCTTCCCTGGCTATTACAAAGTTCCCATCTCCTTTTCAATAGTTCCTGAGCCCTGGGTGGGTGAATTGATAAGAAATCTTCCCCAGGGACCCACAATTGGTAGACTCTTATTCTCTACGCTTTGGCTTTGTATGCTCATTGACTCCTGTTGCAGGAGGAAGTTTCATTGATGAAAGTTGAGAGATGCATTACTATTCTCTCTACCTCTTCCTCCACTAGGTTGTGTGAGCCTTAATTGTAGAGGTTCAACTGTGGATTTGCCCCATAGGGTTGGGAATTTCACAGACATTATTCTCTGTGTGACTAGCTGTGGAACATAGTACTAGGCTCCATCTTTTGCAAAAGAAGCTTATTTGTTGAAGCTACATACTTATATATAAATAGAAGGATCAATAATCAATATATATTAAGAAATTACATTTATCCAAATGAAATTGAGGATTCTTTTTTCCAAACCTGTGAAGAAGCTCTTGGGGAATTTGATTGGGATTGCATTAAATCTGTATACAAGTTTAGGTAGAATGGACATTATTACTATATTTATTTTCCCAATCCCCAAATAGCCAAAGCAACTCTGGGCAAAAAGAGCAATACAGGGGGGATCGCTCTACCAGACATCAAACTGTACTACAGGGCTATAGTCATAAAGGCAGCTTGGTACTGGCACAAAAACAGACCAGTTGATCAATGGAACAAAATTGAAGATCCAAACCTGAGCACATACAATTTCAGCCATCTCATATTTGATAAGGAGGCCAAGAAGACACATTGGAGGAAAGACAGCATCTTCAGCAAGTGGTGTTGGCAAAACTGGATCACCACCTGTAGAAGAATGAAATTAAACCCCTACCTCTCACCCTGTACAAAAGTCAATTCCAAATGGATCAAAGACCTCAACGTGAAATCCAAAACTCTGGAGGTGATAGAAGAGAAACTTGGCAGCAGACTACAAGACGTAGGTGTAGGAAAAGACTTCTTAAATCAGACAGCAGCTGCACAAGAAATAAGGTCGTCAATTGACAAATGGGACCTCATTAAACTCAAAAGCTTCTGTACATCAAAGGAAACAATAAAGGAAGTGAAGAGAAAACCCACAGAATGGGAGGAAACCTTCACAGCAGATACATCTGACAAAGCATTAATCTCCAGAGTATACAAGCTACTCAAAAAACAAAGAAGAAAGAAAACAAATGAATCACTCAGAAGATGGAGCAAAGATCTGAACAGAGACTTCACAGAGGAGGAATTAGAGATGGCTGAGAAACACCTTAAGAAGTGTTCAACATCACTAATAATTAAGGAAATGCAAATTAAAACCACCTTAAGATACCACCTTACTCCAGTAAGACTGGCTAGGATCAAGAAAACAAATGATGCCAAGTGCTGGAGAGGGTGTGGGGAAAGGGGAACACTCATCCATTGCTGGTGGGAATGTAAACTTGTGCAGCCACTATGGAAAACAGTGTGGAGAACCCTTAGAAGACTCAAAATGATCCTGCCATTTGACCCAGTCATACCACTCCTGGGTATATACCCACAAGACTCATCTTACTGCAGAGATACATGCACAGCTATATTTATTGCCGCTCTGTTCACAATAGCAAAAAACTGGAATCAACCCAAATGCCCCTCAACTGACGAGTGGATAGAGAAAATGTGGTACATGTACACAATGGAATTCTATGCAGCAGTAAAGAAAGACAACATCATGAACTTTGCAGGTAAATGGATGGAGCTTGAAGACATCATGTTAAGTGAAGTAACACAGTCCCAGAAAAACAAACGACAAATGGTATCTCTCATATGTGGACGCTAGTACCAATAACCCAGTTATAAATATTTCTTGTGGAGAGGGATGCATATTAAAAGAACAACAACAGAAAGATTGCATCAGAAGGCTGACTGAAATGGTGACTCGGGAGGGGTGGGAGGGGTGGGAGAGGGACACGGGTGTATATTCGATTGGTGCATGTTTAATTGACGTGAGTTCAACAAGTATCCAGTTTTGCCCAGACTCTGTCTACAGGATACATGGTGTTTTAGGACTTAGTAAAAGTAAATATGTGCATATTGGACAACATTGGTTTGAAGGCTGATAAAAACGGTAATGCATCTGAGTTAATTGGTGATATAAATTGCTCTTGTCCACATTAGCTTTAACTAAAATCTGTATAACAATTACTTTGGGATTGGTATAAACAAATGTTCTCTATAATTTTGCTGTCATATAGTATCACCTGGTAGCAATCTCTTTCACCTATAGGATGATTTAACTCAAAAATAAACTTTGTTTCCCAAGTTAATCACATACAGTAACCCAAAACAGCATGGGTGAACTTGATGAAATCTGTGCCTTGATTCCACCCTATAGGTATGTATAAAACAACTGCTTTTTTGAGACTCATGGGTCAAAAATAAAAACCTTAAATAAAAAAGGGGGATATAGATAGATATGAAAACTTTTTGTCAAAAAACCTTGCAACCCAAATCTTAAAACTAACTATGGGAAAGGATTTGTATGTTCCAACAGGCCAGAGTATCACCAACTTAATGGCTGAGAAAGAAAATGCAGCTTTGCAGTGAGTAGGATGTACCAGAAAGTGCCAGCAGAAGGATTGACTCCTCTGGGCATTGAAGGGAAGAAATGCCTCAGATTGCTGCAGACATCAGGCCCCTCTGTGGATCCTACTAGTAACAACTATTTTTAATGATTCCTAACGAAGCTTACCTTCTAGGTGCTGCAAAGGTTTTAATACAAGAGACTTTCTTAACCCCCCCCCATAGAATAAGGAGAAATATGATGATGATGAGGTCGTTCTCCAGCTGTAGATTGGAGCCAGCTGTTATAGAGGTATTCTCTTGTAAAATCAGTAAAACTGCCTTCTTTAATTGACTAATGGACATAGAAACTGTGAAAAGGATTATTCTCTATTCAGAACCAAATATAATGCTAAAGTCTCCTTAAGCTATGCACTTAAACAAAATATATTAATACAGGAGCTCTGACATCAACAATGGATTATTCTACCAAGGAGATGTTGGCCAGGGGATCCAAGCCCCCACAAATGGTAAAGGCTCCTTGCCTCCAAACTGGGATATCTGCAGGAAGAGAGGCGATAAGGCCCTGCTGTTGAAGACCTGATATAAACATGGGAAAGATGTATGGAGACCGCACTTGCAAGTATACAGATGGTCTCTGGGATGCCAGAGAGTGTTACCAAAGACCACTAAACCAATAAAGCAAATATAGGTCTCCTTGAGTCAAGCAAGACTCCTCCGTCAGCACCAGCTACACCTCATCTGCCTGGAAATACTGTGCAGCAGTGGCAGCCATATGTCTGTATATCCCAAATCTAATTGGCTATTAGCTCTCTCCTTGGAGGAATAACCCACGGCTGATGCCACAAGCTTACATCCTCTAATGGTTAGGAGATGTTATAAACCACACGAAGACCCTGCCATACTTAACAGAAGAAAATGTAATTCATGAATTAACATACCATCCAAACATCTGTGTCTATACCAAAGTAACCTACCATAACAATTAGTACTGTTTAAATACCTATATATCTAATTGTGTGTGCTTCATTAGTAGGATCGAAAGGCTATATATTATACTGTTTAAATACCTAAATATCTAATTGCATGTGCTTCATTAGTAGGATCGAAAGGTTATGCCTGGACAAGCTGGCAGCCCATGAAAGAAAACAGCCAGAATTGACTAGAGACCAAGACAACAGCTCCAGAGAAAGTAGACTGTTTTGCTTCTCATCCACCTGTGCCCCTTTTCTAAGCCTAGGGAACAATCTGTGGAAGAGGGGGTGTGGTAGAATGTAAGGGCTGAGGTTGGGGTGAATGGTGAAACTACAACAATGTAGACTGGACACTCATTTGATCAACTTGATTGAACATAAAAGCCCCCCCTGCTGGATGGTGGGACCCATGAGCTGTGTGGGTTTGGGCACAACTGCTCACAAATTGGTTTTACATGAAGGATGCTTGTACTCACAAATTATCACTTATTGTTAAAATAAATGAAAACAGAACAAAACAAAACAAAACAAAAAAACCAGAAAAATGCATAAAAGTTATGGCAGAATGCATGATCTGGGATGGGTAGGGGTGGGGTGGGGGGAAGGGAAGGGGATATATGCCTGAAGTGAATTGGAAAATGATGTATGAAATACACAAAGCATCAATTAAAAAATAGAAATTACACTTACCTAGGGATGTGACAATCACAATGTTTTCTCTAAGATCTATGACCTCTCCAGCCATGTGTATTTGTCTGTATTTACAATATCACACTTGAGTTCATTCACAGTGAGTTGGTTTTAAGTCCAATTAGGTAGCTATTCATTATCCCCAAGATTAAAGGGCCACTAGTACACAAATATCATTTGCTGTGCCAGTCATTATTAGGGCTTAAAACCTGGAGTTAGACTATTGATTGGTCTTCTTCATTATCAGCTTGCATAGAGCCCTCCGAAATTATGAAAGCTAGCCTTCAGGGAGTTGGCTTCCAGATCACTTCCAGATCCACTGAACCAAGTCTTGTGTCCAAAGTATGCCCTGTCACCCGCAATAAGGGCCTATGTTCAAGTTCTGGGAAAAAATGTCAGGGCTGTGTCAATAGCCTGTGTACTTTTTCGAGTCTTGTGAACTACCCTGGCCAATGACTCAAAGGGATTCTCCTGTCTGGCACTTTTTTCTTATTATACAGCCTTCAGCTACACACATGGACTCATGTAAAAATATTGTATGTGTAATTTTTCAGTAGGCTTTTGAACTAATACATTTCTCTCTACTTTTTCACACCAGCTAAGAATTACTTATTTAATCTCTTTCTCTCCGTATGTAACTCTCCTTCCTCCCTCTCCAGTTAATGTACCAACATTTTCCACATTTGACCTTTGATAATACCTCTCCCCTAGTTTCCTTCCCCTCTTGAATTCCTTTCCCTTTACCACCATGGTTCCTTGTATAATCCTCCTGCTTCCTCTTTAAATACCCCCATCTTACCCATTTCTGATTTGGTAACATCTGTTGCCTATTCTTCTCTCTCAGGCTTCCTTTACCTCCTTGGTTCCTTTTCATTTTCTTGGCTCCAGCAGTTATATTAGAATATATACACATATGCAAGTACTTATGCTAAAATCCACAAACTAGAGAGAATATACATTGTCTATTTCTATGAGTCTGTGTTACTTCACTTAATACAACAGTTTCTAGTTCCATCCATTTACCTGCAAATTTCAAGAGTTTGTCTTTCTTTACTACTGAGTATAATTCTATTTTGTAAATGTATCATATTTTCATTATCCACTTCTCAGTTGTGGGACACATAGGTTGCTTCTATTTCTTAGCTATTGTGTAAAGAGCAGCAACAAATAAATAGACATATACAAATATATCTACAGTAGAAGGAGTCATTTGGTTACTTTCCAAGCAGTGATGTAACAGGATCATAAGCAGGTTAATATTTAGTTTTTTAATGGTCCCCCACTCTTTTCTAGAGCCATTGCATGAGTTTGAAATCCCATCAGCAATGAATAGCATTCCTCTTTCCCCACATCCTCTCTACCACTTGGTATCATTTGTTCTCTCAATCTAAGTCATCCTGATTGTGGTAAGATGAAATTTTAAAGTGGTTTTAATTTTCATTTCTCTAATTACTAAGGATGCTGAGTATAACTTTTTTATGAGTGTATTGCATGTATGTATGTATGTATGTATGTATGTATGTATGTATGTATGAAAGTGCACATGAGGTCAGAAGAAGACTTTGGATCACCTAACCATGGTTAAAGATAGTTGTTAGCTGACATGTGGGTGCTGGGAATAGAACTCAGGTCCTATGAAAGAGAAGCTAGTGCTCCTAACCACTGAGCAATCTCTCCACCCCCACTGAACATGATTTAATTTATTCCTTAACCATATTTATTTTTTCTTTGGGGAATTCTCTGTTCAGATCCTTTGCCCATCTTTTAATTGGGTCATTTGTCTTCTGGATTGTTGACTTCTCTGTATATTCTAGATATTAGCCTTCTATGAGATGTGTGGTTGATGAAAAATTTCTCTCAAGCTGTGAGTTTTCTCTTCATTTCCTTGGAAGTTTCATTTGCGTACAGAAGCATTTTAGTTTAATAGGTACTACCTGATGATTGTTGACCTTAATTTGTGATCACCTAAGGTCCAATTTAGAAATTCTTTTATTTATACCTATATATTTTAGGGTATTGTCTAGGTTTTCTTCTTAAATTTCAGAGTTTGAGATTTCATATCGAGGTCTTTCACTCATTTGGAGTTGACTTTTGTGCAGGGTGAATGATAAGGCTCTAGTTTCATTCTTCTACACTTAGAGACCCAGTTTTGCTAGCATGTTTTATTGAAGATGCTATATTTCTTCCAGTGTGTGTTCTTAGCAACTTTGTCAAATACCAGGTGGCTGAAATTGCATGGGTTATGTTTGAATCTTCAGTTATGTTCCATTGACCTACAAGTCTATTTTTGTTAGCACCATGCTGTTTTTATAAACATAGCTCTGCAATTTACTTTGAGATCTACTGTGATAATCCCCCCATCATTGGTCTTTGTGTTCTGAATTGCGTGGCCTACCCTGAGTCTTTTGTCATTCCATATGAATTTTAGGTCACGGAGATTTTGGTTGGGATTGTATTGGATCTAAAGTTTTCTTTTGGTAGATTGGTTATTTTCACAATATTAATTCATCCAATCCATGATCGGGGAGGTCCTTCTTAAAGATTTGAAATTTCATCTTTAAATTTTTAATGTCTTATGTCTGGTATATTCCTAGACAATTTTGGAGACAATTATTAATTTCAGGTTTTCCATATACTCTTTCTCCAAATGTTTGTTATTGGTATATCAAAAGGCAACTCATCTTTATAGATTGATTTTGTAACCTGACAGTTTATGCAAAGTGTTAATTATTTCTTGGGGTTTTCTGGTGGAATTTTGGAGATCTTTTATATGAACATATCATCTGCAAATAGTGATAATTTGATCTTTGCTTCTTTAATTAGTATTCTTTTAATTTCCTTCTCTTTTCTTATTGTTCTAGCAAGAGTTCCAAGCACTATATTAAAAAGGGATGGGGGGCCGGGCGTGGTGGTGCACACCTTTAATCCTAGAACTTGGGAGGTGGAGGCAGGTGGATATTTGTGAGTTCAGGGCCAGCCTGGTCTACAGAGTGAGTTCCAGGACAGCTGGGACTACAGGCAGACCCTGTCTTGAAAAGACCAAAAAAAAAGGAAATCAAAACATCAAAAATAAAGCATATGATCTAAAATATGTTGGGTAGAAGTGGAACTCCGGGTAATTGGAAAGGTTAAGGCGAAAATGAGGTCATTTGATGGTGACATGCACAGGAAGCCAGTGTGGCCCCTGTCTTGTGAGCACTGGGAGGTGGATGGAGGCAGTGGGGTCAAGAGTTGGGGATTATCCTGTGTCATGTAGTGAGACTGTCTTGAAGAAGAGGAAGAAAGAAGAAAAGACCTGGGGAACACGAGAATAATGGTTAGGCGTATTTGTAGGGTGTTCATTGCGGCTATGTAAATCGAATATTCATGGGAATATTCATGAGTGGGTGGTCCCAGCGGGATGGGGGAAAGCATCTGTGATCTGAGGTGAGCATGAAAGTAAAGCTCATCATCAGTCTTGACATTCTGTCCTGGGTAGACCTTGGGTGGTCCTCACCTGGAGCGTCACTCCTGCAGGCGGGGCTCGACGGCCGAGAGGGCGAGGGCTGTGGTACCGTGCTGCTGCTGCTGGAGCACTCCTTTGAGATTGGTGAGTCTAGCACGGGGTCTGCCTACACACAGGCACCCAGGGAGACCTGCCATTCCAGGAGGGAGGGACACTGAAGACCGCACTCCTTTGAAAGGCCCAGCCTTCCCAGTATGGCTAGTGGGCACCTGAGAGCTTGGGCTGCATCCCTGTTAATGAAAATTATATGTACTCCATATATACACATACATATATATATATACATACATATGTATACACACAATGTTTATACACATGTACACCCATGCACACATTTGTGTACACGTGTGCATACATGTATGCACATGTACACAAAGATAACATACTATTACATGCATGCACAGATATTCATGCATGCACACCTACATACATATACACATATGCACCCATACATACATAGCATATATATATACAATATATACCTCATATACATATGTACACATAAGCATGTCTGCACATAAAGGCACACATACATATGTACACAGGTATGCACACATGTACATAGCATATATATATGCCCACAGTATATACACAGATCACAGACATATATACACACAGGTATATATATTTTTTTAATTAAAAAAAATTTTTTTATTTCTGTATGTGTAGGAATGTACTGTCTGCATGCAGGTTTGTGCACCCGTGTCGTGCAATGCCACAGGTCAGAAGAGGGTGTCGTATTCCCCTGGAACTGGATCTCTCCTGGAATTGGAGTTCCAGACGGTTCTCGGCCGCCATGTGGGTGTTGGGGATCGAACCTGGGTCCTCTGTAAGAGCGGTCAGCACTCTTAACCGCTAGGCCATCTCTCCAGCCCCCACATAGGTATATTCTTAAAGTATGTACACATACGTGCACACATGTACTCATGCATTTGTGCACAGGTGCATTAACATGAATTTATATGTATATATATTAAAAAATAGATGTAATTATTTCCTTTTTCCCCTCAAACCTGTAGGACCAACCCCAGACTCTTGTCAGTTGAAAGGATGTCAGAGCAGAGTTCTGTTTTTTCTGTCTGCATGTATGTTGGTGCATCCATTCATGCTATACTCATAGCAGCCAGAAGAGGGTGCTGTGTCCTCGGGAACAGGAATGACAGAGGGTTGTTCGTCACCATGTGGGTGCTGGGGTGTGAATTCGATTCCTCTGCAAGAGGAGTTGGTGTTCTACCTGCTGAGGCATCTCTCCAGCCTCTCTGACATTTTTTTGTGAGACATGGGATACCACATCCCTGGCTAACCTGGAATTTCCCAAGAAAACTGCTGGCTTTGAACTCCCAGAGATCCTGCTGCCTCTGCACCTGAGCCCTGGGATTAAAGGTGTGCACCACCATGCCCAGCTTCTCTGACCTTGCACATTCCCTGCCTTAGCTACCTTGAATGCCCTCAGTCACATGAGGCCATGGGTGTGAACTTGGTCCTCAGTCGTGTGAGGCCGTGGGTGTAAACTTGGTCCTCCATCACGTGAGGCCGTGGGTGTGAACTTGGCCCTCTGTCACGTGAGGCCGTGGGTGTGAACTGGTCCTCAGGCATGTGAGGCCGTGGGTGTGGACTTGTTCCTCCATCACATGAGGCTTTGGGTGTGAACTTGGTCCTCAGTCATGTGAGGCCGTGGGTGTGAACTTGGTCCTCTGTCAAGTGAAGCCACGGGTGTGAACTTGGTCCTCCATCACGTGAGGCCATGGGTGTGAACTTGGTCCTCTGTCACGTGAGGCTGTGGATGTGAACTGGTCCTCAGTCATGTGATGCCGTGGGTGTGAACTTGGCCCTGTCACGTGATGCCATGGGTGTGAACTGGTCCTCAGTCACGTGAGGTCATGGGTGTGAACTTAGTCCTCCATCACGTGAGGCCATGGGTGTGAACTGGTCCTCAGTCATGTGATGCTGTGGGTGTAAACTTGGTCCTGTCACGTGAGGCCATGGGTGTGAACTGGTCCTCAGTCACATGAGGCCGTGGGTGTGAACTTGGTCCTCCATCATGTGAGGCCGTGGTTGTGAACTTGGTCCTCCATCACGTGAGGATGTGGGTGTGAACTTGTTCCTCAGTCATGTGAGGGCATGGGTGTGAACTTGTTCCTCAGTCATGTGAGGCCATGGGTGTGAACTTAGTCCTCCGTCAAGTGAGGCTGTGGGTGTGAACTTGATCCTCCGTCACATGAGGCCGTGGGTGTGAACTTGGTCCTCCTTCACGTGAGGCCGTGGGTGTGAACTTGGTCCTCCGTCATGTGAGGCCGTGGGTGTGAACTTGATCCTCCATCATGTGAGGCCGTGGGTGTGAACTTGGTCCTCTGTCACATGAGGCTGTGGGTGTGAACTGGTCCTCAGTCATGTGAGGCTGTGGGTGTGAACTTAGTCCTCCATCACGTGAGGCCGTGAGTGTGAACTTGGTCCTCTGTCACGTGAGGCCGTGGGTGTGAACTTGGTCCTCCGTCACGTGAGGCCGTGGGTGTGAACTTGGTCCTCCATCACGTGAGGCTGTGGGTGTGAACTGGTCCTCAGTCATGTGAGGCCGTGGGTGTGAACTGGTCCTCAGTCATGTGAGGCCGTGGGTGTGAACTTGGTCCTCTGTCTCTTGAGGCCGTGGGTGTGAACTGGCCCTCAATCACATGAGGCCAAGCTGGCAATGCTAGGCCTGCTGTTGGCTCTGGGGCCCCTGAGGGCACTTGGACACTTGTAACAGTGTGACCCTTGTCTTGGAGAGTCCCTGGACCTGTCCCATGACACCCCTGTCATTGCCTCGGGGGCTACCCTGCGAGTACAGTCGGCACAGCACAGGGCGGTGAAGATGGGAGGGGGAGACCGAGCTGGAGGGCATGTCTGATGAAAGAGTGGGAAGCGGGTGGTCACTGAGCCTGGATCCCCACAGATGACAGCGCCCGCTACAGGAAGCGTGGCTCACTGCTCTGGAACCAGCAGGACGGCACCTTGTCCCTGTCACAGCGGCAGCTCAGCGAGGAGGAGCGGGGTCGGCTCCGGGTAAGGCCACCTGCATGCCACTCCATATGGACATGTCTGCCCAGCCCTCCTGTCGCAGCCCCCACCCGTGCAACCCTCACCCGTGCAGCCCCCATGGGCTGAATGTTACCTTGTTGCCTGGCTCAGGGCCTCCTTCCCCACGGGTGGACTCCTCACCTCCCCAGTGATGGCTGCTGGTACAGCTTCATCCCAGGCAGAGGCTCTGTTCCATGCCTGCCTCGAAGCTGGTATTACCCAGTTCCACTTCAGCCCTCTGTGACCCAGCAGGAAACGAGCTTTGCCTTGGTGACCCTGTGCATGGAGCTCGCCACCTGCCGCTCTCCCTAGCCCCCATGTGATTCTCTGTCCTAGCTGGCCTATAGGCACCTGATTTTGGCACAGGGGGGCTCTAGGTGTGTGGGACCCATGTGTGGATTGAGACTTGGGCTGTGCCTTGGGACGATACTCCCAGTGTGTCTGCGAGCGTCTCCCAGTCTGTCCACAAGCATCTCCCTGTGTGTCTGCGAGCTTCTCCCAGTGAGTCCGTGAGCTTCTCCCAGTGTGTCCGTGAGCTTCTCCCAGTGTGTCCACGAGCTTCTCCCAGTGCTTCTCTCATTGTGTCTGCGAGTTTCTCCCAGTGTGTCCATGAGCTTCTCCCAGTGTGTCCACGAGCTTCTCCCAGTGCTTCTCTCATCGTGTCTGCGAGTTTCTCCCAGTGTGTCCGTGAGCGTCTCCCTGTGCGTCTGCGAGCTTCTCCCAGTGCTTCTCTCATTGTGTCTGCGAGCTTCTCCCAATGCATCCGTGAGCTTCTCCCAGTGTGTCTACGAGCTTCTCCCAGTGCATCCACGAGCTTCTCCCTGTGCGTCCGCGAGCTTCTCCCAGTGCGTCCGCGAGCTTCTCCCAGTGCGTCCGCGAGCTTCTCCCAGTGCGTCCGCGAGCTTCTCCCAGTGCGTCCGCGAGCTTCTCCCAGTG
>VZQC01000085.1:58442-107028 GCA_009823505.1 Rhizomys pruinosus | reverse complement strand
TATGAGTTCAAATAACACCTCAGTTTTACAAGTGAAAGAATACTGGAGGAGGTGCAAATTTTGGAGGGAAGATGATTTAGTTTAAAATTGAAATCAATTTTTAAATAAAATTTTAGATGTCTGAGAGGTAGGTATAATAGATTGTTTAAAAGTTGGATATATAGATACAGGGCTTAGGAGAGAGATTCATGCTGAAAACACATACTCAAAAATCATTAAATCGTGGAAGGCTAATGCAAGCAGGAGTGCTACGCAGCATATTTTCAGGGAGAGTCGGTGAAGGATGCTGCAAAGCACACGGGGGGGGGGGTGCCACAGTACCACAGGATCCATCTTTCACTTCCTGATTTTTTTGCCAAGGATTCAATAAGCAGTACCCTCAGAATTGCCATCCCCTGAGGTATAACTCCAGCAGCTGTGATTTTCTGTGTAATCTCACTCTTGATCAAAATCTGTGCCAACACCTTATGCCTTGATATCCACTTTAACCCAAAAAGAACAGCATGTAGTTGAGAATGTAGGTGTATTATAGGAAGAGCACTCTCCATGATAAACCATCTGCAGTATCTGTTGAATAAGCAGAAAGAAAATAACTGTAAAGGACACAAATTTAGACTTCTTCCTGGGTTTCCCAATGAAGACTTTTGCGTCTGTGTTAGCCCTGGGTATATTATGGAACTGTTATTCAGATCCTAACCAATGATTTCATAGTCTTGCATGCAGACAGTACATTCATACACATACATAAATAAATAAAAATTAATAAAAAATTAAAAAAAATAAAATAAAGATGTCAAACTATTGATCAAAATATGGCAAATTAATAAAAATTATGCAAATTTTTAAGCATGCTCTAGATCCTGAATTTTGAAGCTTTCCCCCTAATTATAGGATTTCAAAAGAAATACCAGGGATTCTGATTGGTTTATTATAGCATATTTTTACTTAAGTTCAAAGTCCATCCACGTAGTTCAGAGTCCATGGAAGCCAGAAGACAGCAATGGATACCCTGGAACTGGAGTTACAGATGGCTGTTACCTGTCATATGCATGCTGGGAACAAAAACCCAGGTCCTCTGCAAGAGCAGTCAGTGCTCTTAACCACTGAGCCATCTCTCCAGCCCCCAAAGTGTTTTTTATTCTTAAATTTCTAGAGTAAAACTCCATGCTTTCTTTGGTATTTCAGGAAATGAACTTTCTTTCACACATATGCTATTAGAATACAAATTTCTTTAAATTATCATAATGTAATATGTGTGTCCAAAGCTTGCCATATTTCTCACTAAATCAATCAGAAATAACATACATATAAATATGAATTCCTTCCATAATTTCAATCTCTGTGAGATATGTTATATCTTGAAGAATTAATCTAGTTAAAATATGTATGCAGAAATATTACACAAAACTCTGATTTGATATAAATTTGTTTTTTTTCTTTTCCCTTTTCAACACATACTGCATTAAGATCTTGAAACTACACACAAGATGTCTAATATATCAGATTAGTCCCTTACCTAGTTAATTATTAGAGAAAATGTAAAAAGCACAATTACTAAGTTATAAAAACAAAGCACAAATGATCAAACAGAACAGATATAATGTGGAAACTGCCGCATTCACAAGTCACTTCAGGTGGCCAGACAATTCTCCTGCTCAGAATATTTTTGGAGGTCCTCTTTTGGGGAATTTTTAGATATTTTTGGTGAAGATCCTTTGAAATATTCTTAGTGATAGTTTGTCTTTACCAATTGAGGTCAGATTCTATTTTTAGAGAGAGCAAAAGCCAATCAAAGCCAAGTTAACTGAGTTAGGTAAGTGTTCAAGCTGACTTTCCTTATTTCGGATCACAATCAAAGCACAGCTATGAATCCCAGCACAGTGTGTTTATGTGGCTTTTTAAGTTTCTGTTGGCATTGAAGACATTTTTAGTTACAAGTTACAAATATGTGCTGAATATTATTAAAATTTGTGCTTAGCTTCCTAAAATAATTACTTTAAAGGAATTTACACTTTTGCAAATTAGACAAAAATAGTATTTTATTGCATTATATATCAAAATTAATTCTAGGTAAATTTTAAGTGTGCTTTTAAAATTAAGCTATAAAATTTCAGAGGATATTATACATGACATAACAAATATTGTGTAATTAACAATGTGTTAAAAATATTACATTAGAAAAATATTTTAAAATAAAAATATAATATCATGTTTACAATAAGATAGATTTCCTATTATGAAAATAACACTTAAATAGGTATACTCAGTGTAAAGAAACAGGTACTGTCCTTATACATGGTGTAAGAGTCTTCTAGAACAAATGGCAATTTGAAAGAAATGCCTAGAAATTTTGCATTTCATGTAGTAAGTTCATTTTTTTAGAATGAATTTGTGGAAAGCATTATGGATATGCACAAAAGTATTCAAGGGGCTGTAGAGATAGCTCAGTGGTTAAGCATACTGACTGTTTTTGCAGAGTACCCAAGTTTGATTCTCCGTACCCACATGGCAGCTACCAATCATCTGTAACCCCAGTTCCAGGGGAATCTCATGACCTCTTCTGACCTGCAATGGCATTGTACGACACAGGTACACTTACATACATGTAGGCAATACATTCATATGCAAAAAATAAAAATAATAAATAAAATATTGTTTTTAAAAGTTATATTCAGGTTCTCTGTATCTAAATTAGAGTGAAATAATTTTAATATGCTCCAGCATAAGATTAAATTAGTAAATTTTGGAATTTTTGTATAACATAAGTAACAGCAAGCAAAGGTTTGTAACATACAAATTGTAAAAGATTTACAAAAACATATGTGTCTTACTTCTTTTGATATTTAATCTATTTTAAAAACTTTTAATCTAATAATTTCCTGAGGATGTGTGTATCATAGATTCGATTTTCTCTCCTATGCAGGCTGTGGAGTAGAGTGTCTTCTTTTCTTGTGAATGAAGTTTCATCTACACTATCGAAAGTTTCCTTAGTACCAGGGCTGAGCCCTTTAATCCACATGAGAAAGAAGAAGCACAGAAACCCACTCTCCTGCAGGCACAGAGCTGTTTGCTTCAGGTGAGTACATACCGCTTCCCTTTTTCCTTCCAAGAGAAGAGGCTTCTGCTTTCTGAGACACTCAGAGTGGAAAATTTGAAGTTTGTGAGACTGTTCATAATAATACTTTCAATTACAGAGAACAATGTTAGCCAAATCATTGATAGCCTTCTGGATCAGGGACCATTCAACCTATCTTTGTGCTGATCTTTGCACCTTTACACATGTGTTTTCATTAGAACTAGGACTATGTTTCTGATTATTCACTTGTAGTGTGTGAAACCTTGAGTTATACCATTCATTCTGTTTGCTTAAATTTTTATAGTGGTAAAAATACATTAGTGAAATAACCAAATCTATATTCTGCCACACAGCAGAGTATATTTTCTCTTTTTTTTTATTGATGCTTTGTGTATTTCATACATCATTTTCCAATTCAGTTCAGGCATATATCCCCTTTCCTTCCCCCCACCCCACCCCTACCCATCCCAGATCATGCATTCTGCCATAACTTTTCTGCATCTTTCTCTGCTTTTTTGTTTTGTTTTGTTTTGTTTTCATTTTTTTAACAATAAGTGATAATTTGTGAGTACAAGCATACTTCATGTAAAACCAATTTGCAAGCAGTTGTGCCCAAACCCACACAGCTCATGGGTCCCACCATCCAGCAGGGGGGGCTTGTATGTTCAATCAAGTTGATCAAATGAGTGTCCATCTAAGTGTTGTAGTTTCACCATTAACCCCAATCGAAGCCTTTACATTCTAACCAGCCCCCTCTTTCTGCAGATTGTTCCCTAGGCTTAAAAAGGGGCACAGGTGGATGAGAAGCAAAACACTCTACTTTCTCTGGAGCTGATGTCTTGGTCTCTAGTCAGTTCTGGCTTTTTCTTTCATGGGCTACCAGCTTGTCCAGGCATAACCTTTCAATCCTACTAATGAAGCACATGCAATTAGATATTAGGATTAAAACAGTATAATATATAGCCTTTCGATCCTACTAATGAAGCACACACACAATTAGATATAAGTATTTAAAATAAATTGTTATGGTAGGTTCTTTGTATAGACAAGATGTTTGGATGGTATGTTAATTCATGATTTACATTTCTTCTGTTAAGTAGGCAGGGTTCTTCGTGTGGTTTTAACAACTTAATGGCTGAGAAAGAAAAGCGCTTTTGCAGTGAGTAGGATGTACCAGAAAGTGCCAGCAGAAAGATTGACTCCTCTGAGCCATTGAAGGGAAGAAATGCTCAGATTGCTGCAGACATCGGCCCTCTGTGGATCCTAAAGTAACAACTATTTTTAATGATCCTAACGAAGCTTACCTCCTAGGTGCCACAAGGTTTAATACAAGAGACTTTTCTTAACTCCCCCCCATAGAATAAGGAGAAATAAACTGATGATGAGGTCATTCCCAACTGTAGATTGGAGCCAGCTGTTTAGAGGTATTCTCTTGTAAAATCAGTAAAACTGCCTTCTTTAATTGACTAATGGCCATAGAAACTGTGAAAAGGATTATCTCTATTCAGAAACCAAATAATGCTTAAAGTCTCCTAAGCTAGCACTGTAAACAAAATATATCAATACAGGAGCTCTGACAACAATGGATTATTCTACCAAGGAGATGTGGCCAGGGGGTCCAAGCCCCCACAAATGGTAAAGGCTCCTTGCCTCCAAACTGGGATATCTGCAGGAAGAGAGGCGATAAGGCCCTGCCGTTGAAGACTGATATAAACATGGGAAAGTGTATGGAGACCACACTTGCAAGTATACAGATGGTCTCTGGGATGCCAGAGAGTGTTAGCAAAAGACCACTAAACCAATAAAGCAAATATAGGTCTCCTTGAGTCCGCAAGACTCCTCCAGTCAGCACCAGCTACACCTCATCTGCCTGGAAATACTGTGCAGCAGTGGCAACCATATGTCTGAATATCCCAAATCTATTGGCATTAGCTCCTCCTTGGAGGATAACCATGGCTGATGCCACAGCTTACATCCTCAATGGTTAGGAGATAAGTTATATTTGCAAAGGACTTATGAAGAAACTATCCAAAGAAAAACATTACGAAATGTTAGTATGTCTCAATTTTAACAAAAGAATTTTTTTTTTTGGTCTTTTCGAGACAGAGTCTCCTTGTAGCCACAGCTGTCCTGGAACTCGCTCAGTAAACCAGGCTGGCCTTGAACTCACAAAGATCTCTCTGCCTCTGCCTCCCAAGTGCTAGGATTAAAGGCCTGACCACAGCTGGAACAAAAGAAATTTTTTTTTTTTTAAAATATTCTTTTTTTTTTTTTTTTATTAATTTTATTTATTCTGTATGTGTATGAATGTCTGTCGCATGCAAGTTTGTGCACCCGTGTCGTGCAACGCCGCGGAGGTCAGAAGAGGGTATCGGATTCCCCTGGAACTGGAGTTCTCCTGGAATTGGAGTTCAGACGGTTCTCAGCGCCATGTGGGTGCTGGGGATCGAACGGCGCTCTGTAAGAGCGGTCGGCGCTCTAAACCGCTAGGCTATCTCTCCACCCCAAAAAAAGAAATTTTTAAGAAGCTAATGTGACTCTATCTGGGCTGTTTCATGGAGGCCAGTACAGGGGGACCAAGACAGGATGCGTGCTTACTGGACTTCATTTAGGGGGACCATGGGAAGGAAAGACCACAACAGATGGTGGAGCATTTAAAGTGCAGGATTGATAGTTGTTGGGACTCCAAGGAAGAACATAACATCTTTTGTGAAAAAAATCCTCCAATTCAAGTGATTATTGTATGTATGTAGATCTTTTTGTGTATATATATTATATATATATATATATATATACATAAAGAAAACGATATATAACTATATAGATAACTATATATTAACTATAGCTATATATTCATCATAGATATGTTCTATGTTGAGCGCAATACAAGTTGGAGAGAACAACAACAAAAGAACGAGAAAAAATACTCTAGACAGAACTCAGAAAAAGATGCAGGACATGTATGGCAGAGTGCAGGAACTTGGGTGGGGGGTGGGGGGCATGGAAAGGGAAGAAATTCTTGATTGAGAAATGATGTATGACCTATGGAAAAAGTTTAATAACAATAAAAACAAAAACAAAAAAAGAGAAGCTAATGTGAGACAGACAGTCGAGAAAGGGATGCTATTGGAAAACTGAGCTGTTATAGCTTGATTTTCATCTGTCCTCCACAGGCACTTTGTGCCCAGATGATGGTGCTGTTTGGAGAACTCTGGAATCTTCCCGGGTAGTGGAGTTTAGCTGTTGGTCGTTGGCCACTAAGGCTAGTTGTTTGAGGCTGGTGTCCAGGCTAATCTGGTCCTGCTTCTGCTTCCTGACCTGCCAAAGTAAAAGTCAAGCTACAAGCCTGTACCACCATGTACTGCGCATTTCAGCTCCCATGGCCTTCAGGTCAGGATGGGCTAAAGACCCTGAACTGTGTACCAGGACACACCTTTCCTTGTTAAGGGGCTCCTGTCAGGCATGCAGTCACAGTGGCATAAAAGTAACAGAGATGGGCATTGCTTAATTATATGTAAAATAAATCTTATTTTCCTATGAAATTTCAAGAATATTTATAAATGCTTTTTTGTTGGTTTATTTCTGAGACAGGATCTCACTATGCAATCCATCCTGGCATTAAACTCCTGAGGGTCCTTCTCCCTCAACGCCCCCATCTTTTGATTATAGCATGCACCACCATGCCCAGTGATAAATGAATTTTAAATACCAGATTTATAGAGTAGAACAAAAAGAATGTAAGATACACACCACATTTGTTTTGCTTACTAACCACCTATAAAGTTAAATATTTTTTGCATGTCATTAGTATGAATAATGTTCTTGATGAACTGTAGATATAATACAGTTATATTGCTCACACTCATAAAGGAGATTTCAAAGATGCATTGTGAACCACAGGTTAAAACTGCACCCACAGGGTTTTAGTCATTCTGAATCCTGGTCTTACCACACAGTTCCTCTGAGCTGGACAACTGGTCTAATTCTTCCCAGGTGCAAGAATTCACATTTAAATTTTCATCAAAAAAATGAGCCTTGGGCAATGACTCAACAGAAAAAGCATTTGCTCTCTGAGAGACAGAAGAGACTTTTCAAATTCTCAGAAACCAAACAACTGTTGGGTGGGCATGGTGGCCACCTGTAATTCCAGTGTTCCAGGCATCAGAGACAAGGAATCATTGGGGTGAACTGGCTAGCTAGATGATGTGTATGGTGAGCTCTGGATTCAGGTGTGAGACCCTGCCTCAAAGAAAAAGATGGACAGTGGTTGAAGAAGACTTCCAGTCTCAACCTCAGGCCTCCATTCTTACACACATGTACAAATGTACCTGCAAGCACACATGCTTTCCAACACATGTGTGAACACCATAGCTACATATTTAAACATATACCACGTACACATAAACATGCTAAAAAAGATAAAGGAAATAGTACACAAAGGACCATTTACAAGCCTAAGCTTCTAATAAACACAAATAAGTACTTGTTATTTTTATTAGGAGTAGAAACAATTCCAAACCTCACTAAATATCACAATGTTCTTTCCTAAACTGATTCCATACTAAGGTGTATTGTCTAAGACTCATTTAAGATTTTACCTTTTCTGGCTTTTAATTATCACACCAATTATTTCACACGTGCTTTTTAACCTCAATGAATTGTAAAACTTCTAAAGAACAGGGATTATGACACATTATTTCTGTTGGTTCACAATTCCTTAATATGAATTTATTATGTAATTTTTAATATTATTTATTTCTATGTAGTAAACTATAACAGAACTTAGTAGCTGCAAACATCATTCTTATATATCTTGTGAACTTTGGGCAAGGTTAGCCATTTAAATTTATTCAGTTATAGGTCACTTACAAATGAGAGTTGATTAGTGACTTTCAGAGGTAGTTGCTCTGGTTTACAAAGGTGAGGCTGTCTTTACAAACATGTCTTTTGTCTTGATGGGGCTGGCAGGAGGCTGATCTTGGCTTGGTTGTTAACAGAAGTGTCAGGACATGCATGAGGAGTAGTTATATTCTCTCTTGATCATGGTGGCTCATGGTATCTGGACTTTTCCCTACAGTTCAAGTACATGACCTTATCTTTCTTAGCCTCAAGTTGTCTGGTACCAGAATTATTTGTGTAAGTAGTTACAGATCTATGCAGCTTCCTAGAAAAAGAACAAGTTTTCCACATTTTGATAGGAATCTCAAAGAGCAGGTGGACATGGTTAAAACTGCCACAATTCCCTGTAACAGAGTTTAATTGAGAATGGAGACAAAGTTCTGATCATAGTTTTTCAATAAATAATTCAATAACAAAAATATTATATATAATGTTATATACTTTCTACATTATATATATATTTCAATGAATAAAAAAGAACTGTTGGGCAGGAAGGGTGTAAAGTTAGGAGAGGAAGTCTAAATGTGATCAAAATATATTGCATGAAATTCACAAAATCTGAAAAATTAATTTTAAGGTATGCATTTATTGGAAGTTGTCATGTGTGTTCTCTGCAGTTAAGAAAAAGCAAACAAATTAGCCTAAAGTTCTTCAAATCAGAATTTAGCTTCTACTGACTTTTACTTCTATCATACCAGTGATGACTTAACAATTCTTGGTATTTTTAAACTTATTTGACAGTGATTTATTGAAAGATCAATTACATACATGTCTGCTATTTATTTGGATCTGTTATTACATGTTGTTTATATAAATATATCTATGACAATTTTTATGATAATTTTCAAGTTGATTCATTCTGACCTTAGCTGTATTATCTACATTTTTTTAAGTTTATTGAATTTTTGCAATTTTCATGCAGTATAATTTGATGGTATGTAGACCACCTCCTCTATACCCCCCTTACAATCTACCACCCAATTCAATGTATTCATATACATATATGCATATGTATATATGTATGTAAAATATGACCTATATGGAGTCCGATTTGTGTCCCCAAATGTCCTTTACCATGGTTCAAATTCCTGGAGCCTTGTTAGCCTACCAAGAATACTGTCCTGTAAGATGCTGTATCTCCTCCACCCATTAGCCATCAGTTGAAAAGAGTTCCTTACATTGGCTTGGAAGTTTTTATCCACTTCCCAATATCTATGCTGAGGTTTGGTCTGGTTTGTAGATACATGAGATTTGTGAATACTGTCACCATTGCTGTGAGTTAATATGTATAAACTGATCAGCTCTGTGGAGAACTCTATCTCCTTATGGTTAGCTATCACTTCTGCCTCTTGAAATCTTCTTGCCCCCTCTTCTGCAATGATCCCTGAGGCTTTGGTGGAAAAAATGTGAAATAAGTATCATATTCAGGGATAAGCACTCTGAAGCCTCTCTCTCATTCACTGCACACTGGCCAATTGTGGATTTCTGTGTTAATCACAATCTGTTCCATTGGGAAACTTTTCTGGTGAGTGTTGAGTGCTGCATTTATCTTATGTGTAAGATGTATTGAAGATGTGTCATTCGCTTAGGGCTAGATATCTCATAGTCACTTATTCTCTGTGTTTGATCAGTTGTGTCACTCTAACATTCTCTTTCTGTTGCAAAAAGAAGTTTCTTTAATGAGTGGTGAGAGGTACACTTGTCTATAACTATTAGGATGGATATTTACAATAAGAAATTATTTTGGCCTAGGAATGTAGTAAAATTATGTTTTTCTCTAGGATCGATGACCCCTCCAGCCATGTGTATTTGGCTTACAGTACCACATGTAAGTTCCCTCCCATAGAGCAGGTCTTAATTAGAATTAGTCAGCTGTTGATTACCCCCAAAGATAAAAGTCCCCTACTGTACCAATAATGGTAGATTCTGGGACAGCCCTTGTTTTGTTGGTTTTAGGCTTCACAGCTGGGTAGGATGATTTATTGGTTTTCTCCCTTGGCAGGTGGCATAGTATCAGCTGATATCATAAGAGCCAGTGTCCCAGAAGCAGGCTTCCAGGTCAGTTCCATCTCAAATGCTCCAAGTTCTATTTCTGAAGTGTGTCTTGTCCTCAACAATATGCTCTTACCTTCAAGTTCTGGGTGGTAATCAAGGGGTGTGGCAATAGCCCTTGTTTTTTGGAAGTCTTTTGAACTACCCTAACCAACAACTCAAAAGGATGTTTCTCCTGCCGGGTACTGTTTTCTGTTATTTAGCAAGATATATATCTTATTAGTTTCAGACTTATTTTTCCTACATATCATATGTGAATTTTGATATTAGAAGATGTGATATTTTCCTATAATACTTTGTATCTTACTACATTTCCGTTTTTCTTTCTTTCTTTCTTTCTTTCTTTCTTTCTTTCTTTCTTTCTTTCTTTCTTTCTTTCTTTCTTTCTTTCTTTACTTCTTTCTTTCTTTCTTTTTCATTTCTGTTCCCTTGAGAGGCTGCTGCCACTTGTGCAATAGCAGGGCAAGGATATAATCAAGGGTTTTCTGTCAGTACCAGCTACCCAATCCTGACCCTGAGAACTAAGGGATCACCTTAGTGCTAAGTCTCTTCATTTCTTAAAGCCAAATTTCTCCTTTGTGATAATAATGCAGTTAATTTAGATGATTTTCAATTTTTCATAAATCTCTAAAGTTCTGAAACTCTAAGATTATTATACTCATATAATAATGGGCGCAGTTCACTGCATGCTAAAGAGTGCAGCACTAGAATCTGCAGGGTATGGGTTTGCTCAAGACATGCTACCTGCTACTAGAAGAACTTTTAGGGATTATATCTTTATTCTTAAGTTCTCAAGACTGAGGTGAATTCAATAAGATATTAAGCAAATATGAAAAATAATATACCAGAGTTGAATGTAGTGGCTGAGTTCCATAGTTCTAAGTTCATAAGGGTGTGATGTAGATAAAGCTTTCATATATGGGGTTTCAGAGAGGATCTCACTTTATCCCAAGGTTTGCAGCAGCCTTATGAACTTTCGTCTTTGCTGTACCTCCTCCAGCCCAGAACCTGCAACCAGTCTAGTAACATGCAAATGTTCTCCCTTTCCCTACTTGAAGGTTGCATTTCTAATCTTTGAAAACATGTACACTGTCAGGCAAAGGCACGTATAGTGCAGCTTCTCAGTCTGTATAGAGAAGTTATTCATTACTGGGTTCAACTAAAGGTCAAAACTTCAAACCCAAACCATTAAGCAAAATGTTGGCGGCCATAGTAGTGATGACCCAGAATGAATATATTGCATCTGAGAAGCAAGGTCAAGAATAAAGCCAGACTAAAAAGAAGTTATGGAGTCAAAGTTGGGAAGAACTAACCCAGAGTTCAAATGGATGAGAACTCACCAGATGCAGTGAAGAAGCCAGAAGAGGAGCATCTAGCCACATCCATCCCAGAGCAGCCGTGGAAATCCCATGTCCAACTGTACTTACAAGCTGTGTCTTTCCTCCTGAACTCTCTTCTCACGTGGGAGATGGCGTAAATCATGGCAAGGGATTATATTTCACCTTCCCAGCTGATTAAGGCAGTTAATTTCGGCCACCGAGGCTTAGAATGAGGAGGCAGGGGCTAACTTCTTAAAACTGATTTCCTAATAGAGCTCATCCTTACCATTGTCATAGACATAGCTACACTTTTACAGTCCCATTCGAAGCATGTGAAATCCAGTAGGGTTAAGAACTTTTTTTTAAAGTCACTTCTTTTGTTCTCAACAATGAGAATTTGTTGCTACCTTATCTTTTCAGGTTTCTGGACTTAATGTAAAACATCATTTGTGTTAGGGCCACATGTACAGTGTACAACTGTTTATAGTGCCTAAGTGTGAAAAGCAGTATAAATGGTTTGGCTGTGAGGCAAACATCTGTAATAATTTTGGACATATAATGAGACTGACCTATTTCTGTATCATTCTGTCTATATGATGAAAGTCAAGAAAGAATCTAGCTCCTTGGCTGTGTGGGAAACACCTTTTTGAAGTCCACTCTTGGGCTGCCACTGTGAGCACTCCTCTGCAACCTTGGGTGCCTGGGAAAAGCCTGTTCATTAAGGCTCCTGACCCCGTATCCTGTTACACTTCAGAGGGAGTGACCAGCTTACACAAAACAAAGGAGCTTTGACCTTTCTCCCCTTCTGAAACCAAAAACACATGAGGTTAAAGTGACTCATTGCTGGCTCTAAATATGCTTTAAGAAACATTTTTATTTTTACAAATAGTTTGGGGGCTCAAGTTTTTTAAATTGCTTTCTTTTGCCTTTTATTTCATGTTTTTATAGAAATTTCAAATTCCCTTTTTCTGATGGTCAACATTTATTCTACCTATTTTCATATGCTGTTTTCTTGCCCAGCACTTTCTTTCTTTCTTTCTTTCTTTCTTTCTTTCTTTCTTTCTTTCTTTCTTTCTTTCTTTCTTTCTTTCTTTCTTTCTTTCATTTTTATTTTTCTTGTTTATAACCATGACCCTTAACCTCTAAGTCCTAAAAAAGCTTGGCTTTCAGCAGCCAAATCAGACAAAGTCAGCATTTTTCTGTTTATTCTGAAAATACTATTTACCCTCTAGGGTTTTTTAAAGCAATTCTGTAAAACATCACTTGGAAAAGTTTGTAACATTAATGGACTTCCATATTGTTTGAACACAATAAATGACAACTTTTGCTCTAATTTTTGAAGCCCAAGAGAATCATCACTACCTAAACATTTAGTGCCTAAACAACTATATTGAACCACAGTTTTAAAATAAGATTATTCTCTCTTTTAAAGGCTAAATGTTCTAACTATGATTCATTTCATTTTAGTAAGATGCTGAGATTGATTTAATAAAAAATAGTAAATTGACTTTTGAGGTTTAGTCATTCATAAAATATTGCCTGTAGAAATTTCACAAGAAATACATAGTATTATTTATTTTATTTTATGATTTAGGTTAAAGAGAAGAAGCAAAAGTCAAAGTTCAGAACAAATATACTTTTGATCAGAAAGTATGTTGTGAAGCAGTTAGCAATCATAACTAGTATTTAAGGGCACAAAAACTCTCTCTGAACTGGTCAGACTGAGAATGGTATTTGAAAAAGACAAATGCACTTGTCAGAGGTTCAAAGATAATCTACCAGGCCTGGTGCAGTTAGACATTGCCTAGAGCTGCTGTGCATACCACTGCTTTAGGAAGAACACACCAGTTCACAAGCAAGCCAGAAAGGCAAGCAGAAAACAGAACTTTCTGGCTGTGTGATTTTAGGAGGTAGCAATGATACACAACTCAGAATTTCTTTTGGAAGTTTTGATGGTGAACTACGTACCTGCATAATAAGTAGTACATTATATGTTCAAATTGTAAGAGGCTTATTTGTTCAATTATAAAGCAAAAAAGTCATTTTTAGCAAATGTGCTGCATTCGAAGCACACACCGTATTGGTGGTACACAAGTGCTGGAGAGATTAGCAGGAGAGCCTTTCCACCCGGACGTCTGCAGGAGGAGCAAAGGCTCTTGAATCCCTGGCTCAGGAGAATCAAGAAGCAGGTGGTGCCTGGCAGGCTAAACACTGCTAAGTCTGCACTTATTCCTTTAGCTCTAACTGTACATTAATTCAATAAGATGGTCTAATAAAATAATGCATTTTCAAAACGCTTAGCTGGCATTTGGGGAGGGGTAAGCATTTTTATTATTTACTGAGGAATGAATCTTAAAGGAATCTGTGACTGAAGCCAGCGCATGCTGTAGGCTCTTCTGGCCTCCAGGGGTCACCCTTCCCTTTAATGACTATACAACAATAGTCTGAGACCCCCACCCTGAGAGACTTGCCTCTTTTAGCAATTGTGTGTGTGTGTGTGTGTATGTGTGTGTGTGTGTGTGTGTGTGTGTGTGTGTGTGTTGGTAACTGTGAGAATCCCAGACACTGCTTACATATCCCAGAACCTGTCTTGGCTGACACCTTCTCTGTCCCCAGACATCTGTCTCTTTGTGCTGTGACTCCCTCTGATGACACCCCTTTCCTGCTCTAGTCCACGTCCCCAAAGCTATTTCTACTTCCCTCATGCCAGTCTGTGCTAAGTCTGGACATGGGACTCGTCTCATTATTTCCCATAACACAGCCAGTAGGAGACAGAAATATTTAACAGAAATTTGCTGAACACTTAGGGATGGCAGGCAGTAGGAAACTCTTTATAAGAAAAGTTGAAAGAAAGAAAAGAAATGTGGGACAGAATATTAGATTCCAAGAATCCCCAAGAGTAACTACAGCTGCATAGGGTTTCCCTACTAAATGTGTTTCTTCAAAACACACACACACACACACACACACACACACACACGCACGTGCATCCACAAGTACACACATGCACAATCTTATTCTATGGTTGTGCTGGCTCACTTTTCTCTCATCAGGAATCAAAACTCTCAGATCTTATGGAATCCTAACAGAAGGGGTCTTTATAGTCCTAAAATGAAACATGATGAGGTCAGCAAAGACTATAACATTTTGTATTCTCCTGTGAAACATTTCCTCCAATATCTCAAACTTTCTTGTTTTCAGTTTAAAGGGAAGTATGTTTCTTGTTTCCAGTCATTTTCAAATGTTGGTGTCCACGTAGGCATCCTGTTTCAGTAATGAGTTAGCATCTAAGATGAAGCACCCACTACGAATTAAGGGAAGTACCTTGAGATCACTCATAATCAAAGAAAATCTATGAAGAGCAAAGTCACAGGTATCAAGGGAAAAGAAAAGAACTGGAGGCTGGGGCTGGCAGGTCTTCATTCAGGCCTAAGACACTAAGGCTGAGGATGGGCAAGACAAGGCAAGAAAACTGCAAAACTGTCCAGAAACCAGGATTTTTACAGAATGTCTCCTTGGGGGAAACTAGAGGCTAATTAGAAAAATCCAGAGTGGCTAATTCTGTGTTGGCCAAGGGCAAGGAAGAAAGACCTGATGTTAAAAATGCTCAGAAGCCAGCTGCAGTGCATTTCCATGACCTGTCCTGCAGGGACCTCAGCATTTGGACAGGGTGATAATTGGCATCCCTACAAACCATTATAGTGAAAATATTTGTTCACATTTATTCAGAGTAAGACTCCATGGAGGAAAGATTATGGAGGAAGATGCCTCTTACTGACAGCTTTCACCTCTAACCTAAACTCCAATGCTCCACTCATTAAATCAAGGGCATTTCAGAGAAGATATTCTAGTGACCATAAATACTTAAATGACCAAGTAATTCTCACGTCAAATAGTGTCTCAACCCACTTCACCCAACAAGCAAAATAATTTTCCTTGGAAACTTCCTAATAAACATGCCTTCCAACTTATTGATATCCCAATCATGTCCCACTGTTCCTTAGAGACTGAAGAACTGGGCACTGGCTAGACAGTCTTTTGAGACTAGGTACAGCTCATCCATTACAATCCTCAGTGCAATTGGCCAATCCCATTCCAATGTTACCTGACATTATTGATGTTAGCACCACAGAATGTATATTCCTCTTTTTACGTACCTTCAGGATGGAACATAAAAAGTATATTTCAGAGCACAATGTCTTTCTTGGGGTGGACTCCCACTAAACACTGTTAAATTGAAATAAATGGAAGGGTGGGCCTAAGGGCAAAGAGAACAATAAAGATGGAGGCTAGGACACAAAGATCTATATCCAAAGTGTTCCTAAGCCTTGGTTATCTGTCAATGATAAGTCAAATGAAATTTCAGGACACCTTTTTTGTGCTATTATGTCTTAAGGAGCCAACTCAAACTTTTCCCTGGGAAATA
The DNA here is from genome assembly GCA_009823505.1 of Rhizomys pruinosus. NCBI lineage: Eukaryota > Metazoa > Chordata > Mammalia > Rodentia > Spalacidae > Rhizomys > Rhizomys pruinosus. Next base: position 91,256 of record VZQC01000085.1, on the reverse strand, counting down.
TGCTAATTTTTTTAATTTAATAAATACGGCTTTGTGGACTGTTCAACTCTGCCTCTTCATTTCTATGTTTTGCATGTAAACTTCTAATTGGTTTCTTTATTCTTGTTTTTAAAATAAATATACTCGTCTGTGTTAACATTTTATATAAAATGGCCTAGACATGTGCATGTACTGCTAAAATTAAATCATCAATAATCACTATCTAAAATGAATTACATTCCAAAGGCGCTGGCTAATGATTTATCTCTTCTTCATGGAACCGATCTCTATCAGATTGATTTATGAAGCAGCCAATCATGTTTCAGTAAACTGCACCATGCACATGCATCTTTAAGTGATGATAAGCTGTGACTGCCCATTTATTTGTACAACACTAGCAAAAGAAAAGGAAAGAAGTCCCAGCCTCTTTCAAAAGCATCACAGGATGACCAAATCCTCAAAGAAATGATAATGGCTAATTCTATATCAAATATCAGAATAGCTGATAGAGTACCACACATATGCAAACACGCACAAAATAGTGAAGATTAAAATAGTGACATTTGATAAAAAGAATTCTTTCCCTTTGCATGTTTACATTGCTTGCTTTGATAGCAAGGTACCTTTTGCACATTTACATTATTTGCTTTGATAGTAGATGCTTTTGTTAGTTGTTGAAATGATTGACAACCTCATGCTGTTCTATTTAATTGCCTTTTCTGCAATGCAAGGTTCTGTGTTTAGAAGACTCTGTTTCATAAATAAATCCAAAGTGTGTGTGTGTGTGTGTGTGTGTGCTTGTGTGTGTGTGTGTGTGTGTGTGTGTATGTGAACTACAGACTTTTCATTTCTCAAGCCAGTTCTGTAACCACTCAACTACAGCTGTCTCCGTATTTATCTATATTTACACTGGAGTTTATTTTTGTCTTTCATGCTTTTGCCTTGTCTGTGTTTAAAGAAATTCATGGATGTACTTAAGAGAATGAAAGCCTTTTTATACAACTCCTGATATGTGAAGTAACTGAGGAGGCATTGGACATACAAAATCATGTAAAAAAATTTCCAAATTTTTAAGACCTTTATAATTATCCCATATGAGATTATTTCCAAGATTTAACCTATAAGAGATTTTGCATTTTCATGAATTTATGCTCTACCCTTTACATTTGTGGTACTTAATAAAAGATAAATTTTTTTCTAGTTAACAAACTATAATATAGAATACTTCCATTGAATGGGTCAGCGGCATGCTAATTTAAAAATGTTCTCTCAATGACCTTCTGGTAAATATTATGCAATTGACAATGTGTGATCCTTTATCAATAAGAACTTAAGCAGTTTTGCACAATCTATAATTTAAAATTAAAATTTTATTAAAATAATTTATTACTATCATTGGACCATTATATTTATCTTCAGAATATACTGCAAGATCTTTATTACTCTTGCTTGAATTTTGTCACTTAGTTATTTGTGATACATCTAGATGGTTTTCAACATATTGGATAACAAATGTTCAGGATTTTATAGATCCCCATGCATGGTATTAATACAGCGTTGACTTTTCTCCCTAGCCTTTGTTGGAAGCATAAATCAAAGAGACAGTGAGATTAGAAACAGAGATAGAGACAAGTACAGACTAATGCTTACAACTGGCTTGAGAAATAAAAGTTGGATCAAGTGTAATTGTTCAACTGTGACATGAGGTACAGTGGAACAGAAAAAAAAATCCTTAAATTGAAATTCTGACAGTAGCTTTAGGAATGTCAATTGTTCACATCTCTTAAAAATTCTGTTAGTTTCTCCATTTGTAAAATGGAAATACATAGTAGTTTATAGTTTATAGAAATCAGCCCAAACTGGATGACATTAAAGTAGGGACCCGGGATAAGTAAAGTCCTCACTATCTTCTTTCTGTATCTACCATGGTACTGAACAAACACACTTCTAATCCAGAAGACAGAGACCCCACTGGTATAGTGTATGTAACCAACACCCAAAGCAATAAGGAAGGTGAAAAACAGTAAAAAAGAGGACCTTATAGATAAATGGACAATATTAGAATAGACAAGAAAGGACTGAAAACCTTAGGATAACCCAGAGAGACTCCTATTTTGATAACAAAATCAAAACGAGACTATGGAGGAGATAACACAAAGGTGGAACATTGAGGAAAAGCAGAGTCAACTAAGTAGAGAAATGGGCAGAGAAACCAGGGCTGTGTTAGTCCTAAGGCAAAAAGATCTCACTACAGTATAAGATTTTTTTTTTTTTTTGGTCTTTTCTAGACAGGGTCTCCCTGTAGCCCCAGCTGTCCTGGAACTCACTCTGTAGACCAGGCTGGCCTTGAACTCACAAAGATCCGCCTGCCTCTGCCTCCCAAGTGCTAGGATTAAACTCGTGCGCCACCACGCCCAGCCAGTATAAGATTTTAAAGAAGCCGATATGACTTCCTAAATCAAGGAGAGGGAGTTAGACTTAATTGAGTGTGGAAAAGCATTTAAGTAGAAAAGTGACATTTGGAAGGATCTTTTTGGAAGCTATGTGAAAGAGCAAGAAAAACTGGGAAAATAGAAAAGTTTAAAAGAGAGCAACCTTAGGAAGCCCAAACATATAATAAGATAGATGTCACAAGACAAAACCCAATGATTAATTACCAAGTGAGTCATATAGACCACAAACATTTAAGTGTTCAGAGAAAAGACAGTGCCTTTCAAATTGAGTTAGTAATTAAGTTTTATAGAAGAAGAGCTTTAAAGCTGAACTTTAAAGGCCTTTGTGGAATTAAAACAAGTGGAGAAAAAGTGGGGTCAATTCCAAAATAAGAAGAATGGGTGTTGAGTGGCTCTAGGAGTATTAGTGGATGGAAGAACCCCTCTTCCTAGACAAGGTCACAGAAGAGGAGAACTGAGCCACAAATGGGGAAGAAAAACAGGGTTCTGCCCTTTTCAGATTCTATTCTCATTCTTAACTAGATATTCAGCAAGTTTGGTGAAACTTTCTGGTATTTTGGATACCAGGAGGATACTTTCAGATTTGCCTCTAAAAATTAAATCAGCTAATAAAGCTATGCATTACTAACCTTGTGCAAAACTGTTTCTAAATCATAACTGCAAAAGATCAGACCTGCCTCAACTAAAATGTGCTACCCGTGGTCTGCCTGCTGAGACATGGGCATTGCTTGTTTTAATCACGGTATCAGGGCCTTCATAGCACTGCTTCTTTGAGAAGATACCTGAGGAAAATCCAGTTGGTTTTTCACAGAAAATGAATTATCTTTTATTGGCTTATGAAACACTAGTGCATGTATAAATGTCATTTATCAGAATTTGTAAGACTATTTTTAGTTTTAAAAAGACTAGTGGCAGCTATCTCTGGATACTTCAAAACTTCAACTCTCTTGTTGATCTGTGTATGTATATTTTATATTGAACAGGAGTGTTAGTTTCTTTTTTCTCAGAAAATAACAGAGAACTTTCAAACTTTCAGGATGCTTCATTTGAAAATGCATGTATTTTTTCCATTTAAAGTTTATGTAAAGGAAACAATTGAAATATACTTAATTCTATGCATAATATAAGTTAAGTAGTGATATTCATTTACAAGTAGAAATGAAAGCATGGAATTTAAAATGGTTCTTCAAGGTCATATAAACAAACAAGGGCACAACTAAGAACTAGATTGAGAAACGAAGTGAGAAGAACCATTTTTTTCACATATCTTGTTTTGATAGTCTGTACCTTCTCTCTGAGGGCATCAGAGTCATTAATAAACTCACAGTAATGTCAGTTCCCTAGTGAGGAGGGTCAAAAGTTGTATACATGTTAGTATTTCACAATATGGCTATTAATGGCCAAGTAGAATTCTTATTTTTTTTTAATTTTTATTTATTTCTGTATGTGTATGAGTGTACTGTCTGCATGTAGGTCTGTGCACCCGTGTCATGCAATGCCGCGGAGGTCAGAAGAGGGTCTCGGATTCCCCTGGAACTGGAGTTCTCCTGGAATTGGAGTTACAGACGGTTCTTAGCCGCCATGTGGGTGCTGGGGATCGAACCCGGGTCCTCTGCAAGAGCAGTCGATGCTCTTAACCGCTAGGCTATCTCTCCAGCCCCCAAGTAGAATTCTTATAAAACCAGAGTAAACCAGGAAACTTTACCCAGTGGTTTCACTTGGATTCAAAGCACCCCCTTTTCATGTCTCTGTTATCTCCACCAGTACCTGATTTGTGTTTGTTTCCCTTAATAGACTATAAAACATGAATGACTGAACACTAGCAATTCAAATTTATTTATCCTTGAACACAGAATATTCATTCTATGTCCATCTGAAATTACCACCTTCTTCAAGATTGTGTTATATTTCCACTTATTTTCAGTAAACCTGGTTATCTAATCTTGTGCTTACTATTAAGAATTTATACTATTGAGAATTTCTTTCTTTTAAAAAAGAAAAAGTAATCATCTTGGAACAAGGCATTATTATGGGAATAAAAGTAGAGAATTCCTCCATTCTTCGACTCTGAAACTCCTCTCCACATGGCATTAGAGCTGAAACTTGAGTAATTAGATCTTTACTGGGATGCCAAATATTCAGTGACACAAGAACCAAACACAAGATCATAGCAAAAAAACTAGACGTATCAGTGTAAAGAGCCACTTGGAAATCATAGGAATTCAGTAAGTGTGTCTTGAATTGATTTTCAGTAGAAATACATCAGAAAATTGAGAATCACCAAGTAAGCCATCTGTTCATGATCTAAACATTCCTAATAAGTTCTGAAAACATAAAAAAGTCATTAACTACAATAACATCTATTAATGAAGCACTTTTTAATGTTGAAACTCTATCTTATTTTGCTAAACAATAGACTGAAGAAATTCATCACATTGTTAAAGTCCATTAAAAAGAGCAGCAGAAGAGAGAGGAATATGTAAGTAAAAGACCAGGGAAAGTGAAAAGTGAAATGGTGTTGGCCCTGTGGCTTTGGCCCTTTCTGAAGTGCTTTAGTGCATGCCCTTGACAAGCAATATCAAGGTCACATTGCACTCACAATACCATAAGAACATGCACAAATAAAGATTAGTTTCATTTTTGCTATCAAAAACTTGTAATTTATCTCAGATTGCCTCCAAATATCATGGTTCCTGATATTTGTAAATTTCATTGTTGTCAATTATTTTCCTAAATAAAACATGTTATAAAATGCAGAAAGCAGTGTTATGGTATAAATAAGCTACAGGAGTAAAACACAATACTCCTTAGTAACATAAAATTTAATTTTTAAAGTTACTTTAATGATTGTGGTTCAAATGACTTGCATTATATGGAAGAAATTATTATGGAGGAATTAAATGAATGACCTTTACATATCAGTCACACATATATTATTTAGAATAATAATATTTCTGAAAAAAATAAACTTTATTAGAAATATATACACCAAATAATATCATGAAATTCTTCCAATGTCTTTGGCAGAAGGTTGTAGTTCACTGTTCAGAGTTAGTAAATGTTTGCTTTTTATATACAAAGTCTGATAAGAATAATGATGAACCATGATTTCTCACTGTAATGTGCAAAGCATTTGGGTTTTCTAAATAATTCATGTCATTTTTCCTCTGTTAATACCCACTTGAATAAATTTCTAAGATGGGAGTTAAGAAGTGCCCCATCAGGAGAGGATGAAAGATTGACAAATCTTGAAAAGTTATGAGCTAAACAGAAGAGATGCTTATAGTCCCCTTCGACATGAAAAATCATAAAGTAGTCCCTGTTTTGTACCATTTCTCAGTTGGAACATAGTCTCACAGAGGGACCATGAGCAGATTAAAAACTAAGTTTTTCTTCTTTAAGAAAACATAAGCATAATCACTTTTGCTTTTCTTTTTAGTAGTTCAATAAACAATGAGTGCTATTTTAAATCTACAGACATTCCATGGGAATCTCTTGCTGAAGAACTAACTTATATTCAATACCATTTTACAAGCTAAGTTAATGGAAAGCTGTAATAGATTTGCAGTATAGAATGTGATATAAACTCATTCAAAAATGTTCCTCTTATCTGATATATAACAGAAAATCAAACTAAATGCGTCAGAACTGACCTAAGATCATTTTTCCTCCTGTGAGAAACAAACAAGGGAATATTAAAATCATAGGTGGTTGGTGTAATTTTCCTTCACTATCAAATCCTCTATCGTAAGAATTCTGCAGAATAGGCATAGGATGCTGTGAAAGGAAGAGAAGAGGCAGAAGCAAATCAAACCAGGTTCTAAAACTAGAAAACTTTAACTAAGATGTTTAGATGATCTAACCACAGAAATCAGGGGATGAAATACTAAGAGTATAATAAGTCGTCAATACCTTCTAAAGCTAGAGAAGAGGGTGTTAGGAAATAATGAATAGTTAGATATCTGGAAAATGTGCTGGGATGTGTCATCCAAAATGAATTTTTTTTCTTAATATTTATTTTCAAGGAATTCTTATCAGGAGCCTCAAAAGGAAAAGGCTCACCATTTATTTGTTTCCTGATCACATGGGTAAAGAGAATGAGGATGGTTGCATGACATATGGAGCTAGATATGGAGGAACTCTATACAGTGCATTTGAAAAACTGGAGAAGGAAAATGATGAATGTTGATAGTGACCTTCCTACATGGATGGAGGAGAGTCAAATGTCCAGAAAGGAATCATACTTCTTTATCATTAGCAGGCTATGAGATTTCTCTCAAAGAAAGAATAGTTGTCTGCAGATGAAGGTAGATCCTTACTCCAAAATCTCAATGGCCTGTGCTGTGACTCCCTATGGGGGCCTGCCACAGACTCCTGACAGCACCTCTATCTGCCACTGACACCTCAAGCTGGGGCAGAGCAGCCTGCACAGCAGCCTGGACATGTTGAAGAGCCTTGTCTAGTTCTAGGTACCACTAAAAAGCTAGCTGCCTTCCAAGTCATAGTAACACCCCCATATGAGGAATGTACTGCCTCCAGAATCCAAAGAAGTCCACTGTGAGCTGTGCTTCTTTCTTGGTGCTAGGAGGGGCCAGGTGCAACACATTATTCTTCACCTAAGAAGGAATGTCTCTACATGCTCCACACCACTGAGCTCCTAGAAATTTCAGTGAGGTAGAAGGCTTCAGTGAATTTTAGTTGGATTTATTTTGCATCCTTTTATGTGCATATGCTTTGACAAAAAGTCCAGTTCACTACCTCCTGTTCAATTGATCAAATCAACATAGCATCATCAATATAGTGGACAGTGTGATACTTTGTAGAAGAGTCAGGCAATTAAGATCCCTTCGAACTAAGTTATGGCACAATGCTGGAGAATTAATATATTCTTGAGGTAGGACACTTAAAGTATACTGTTGGGCTTCTCAGATGAAAGCAAATTGCTTCTGTTGGACCTTATGAACCAATACTTAGTAGCACTTGTCAAATCAATACATGCATACAAGGTACCAGGAGACATATTAATCTGCTCAAATAAGGAAACCACATCTGGTACAGCAGCTGCAATTGGCTTCACTACCTATCTGAGTATCTGATAGTCAACTGTCCTTCTCCATGATCCATCTGCCTTTTGCACAGGCCAAATGAAAGAGTTAAAGAAAGATGTGGTAGGAGTCACCACCCCTGCATCTTCCAAATCCTTGATGGTCACACTAATTTCTGTAGTCCCTCCAAAGTTATGATACTGGTTTTGGTTCACTATTTTCCTTGGTAGAGGCAAATCCAGTGGTTTCTATTTGCCCTTTCCAACTGTAAAGGCCTCACACCATAAGTCCAGGAACAAACTGAGAATTCTGCCAGTTTCTATGTATATCTATCCCAATTATACATTCTGAGAAGGGGGAGATAACTATAGGATTAGTTCAGGGACCCACTGGATTCACAGCACTCACAGGGCCCACCATGAATTGGACTTCAGCCAAAATACCATTTATTGCCTGACTTCTATAAATGTCTACTTTAACTGGAGGGCCACAATGTTTTTTAGGTTATCCTGGAATCAGTCTTAATTCAGAACCAGTATCCAATAGGCCTCAGAAAGTCTGAGTATTTCCTTTTCCCCAACATACAGCTACCCTAGTAAAAGTGTCAGGTCCCTCTGGGGAACCACTGGAGAAAGGGATTATGACTTCCTCAAAGGAACCCAACTTTCTTTTCATTCAAGGGGTTCTGGGTCTGAAAAATGTCTCAAGTTGGTATTCTATTCCTAAAATCTAATGTCAACTTTCTTTTTTTAATAGTACTTTTAATTAATTAATTAATTAATTAATTTATATGAATGTACTCTCTGCATGTAGGTTTGTGCACCCGTGTTGTGCAATGCCGTGGAGGTCAGAAGAGGGTTTCAGATTCCCCTAGAACTGGAGTTAAAGACGGTTCTCAGCTGCCATGTGGGTGCTGGGGATCAAACCCGGGTCCTCTGCAAGAGCAGTCAGCTCTCTTAACCACTAGGCCATGTCTCTAGCCCCCTAATTTCAACTTTCTATCATTTGTTCTAGAGCTTTTAGCCAAGCATGGTGGCACATGCCTTTAATCCTAGCTCTTGGGAGGCAGAGGCAGGCAGATCTCTGTGAGTTCAAGGCCAACCTGGTCTACATAGTAAGCTCCAAGACAGCTGGAGCTACAGGGAGACCCTGTCTCAAAAGACAAAAAGATACACACACACACACACACACACACACACACACACAAATAACTTAATAGGCTTCATATGTATTTGGTCCCTGGAAACACTATAATTGATTAGTCAGTAACAAAGATCCATTTTAGGTCATGCCCTTATAGGCATTGTTTTGCCTTTGCTGCCCATTAGGATAATTGTTCTCACCTTGTCTTTGACCATTCAGTGTTGCCACCTGACCCCTACTCTGAGGTCCTGTAAAAGCTATTACATTTACATTTAATTGATGTAACTGAAAAGAGGCATCCCCAACTCTAATATCTAACATAAGGAAAAGAGCAAAAGCAAAGCACTTCAAATCTCCTGGTCATCTCTCAGTACTTTCCATCTTATAAAATCAGTAAAAGGCATGTCCTGTGGACCTTCACACTGTTGAGGATGTTCTGTTTTATGCTTTGAATCCACTTGAGCATGCCAATCTGAGCCTTACAATCACTTCATTAATACTAAGCCAAGGAATATCAGGCATCTCCAGCTCTGTCAGTAGGCCATCTTTTGATGAATACCTTAGCCAACCAATCAAATGAAATTTTAACACCTTTTAAAACACTGAAGCTTCCATATTAAACCTAGACTTTCCACTCAGCAGGCCCATATTGATAACTCAGCCTGATCCAATTTTATGTTCCTTCCACCATTATCCTACACACTTAAATCCATTCCCATTCCATCTGAATGAATCAGCAAACTCACTAAGTTCTTAAGTGGTATAACACACCTCCTCATGGACCACACTTTCTATCTCACCTCTAGTGGCCTTCTGAAACTTGAGTCTGATTATAGGTCTAGAGACAACAATTTCTGGGCAATGAGGGGCACCAGCATCTAGCCCTATGTGATTAGTTTCCTCAGGCAAGGGTGGGGAGGGTGGGTCTTCAGGGTGTGGGTATTCATTATCTACTGAGAGTGGGGAGATTAATTCATCATTGGAAGTAAATCCCTCAGAATCTCAGGGTTCAAAGCCTTCAGCATAATCAGGGTTCTCTCACATATCTCCCTCCCAAGTTTCAAGATTCCGCTCTTTCCCTACAAGTGCTCTCACTTTTACTGCTGACACTCTTCAAGGCTTTGAATTAAGTTTTCATTATAAGTCAGCCAAACTTATAATGAGGGCTCCAGCTTGATTTTTCAGCACCTTTAGCTCTATGGCTGCTGGAGGGAATATTATCTTCCAGGGCAACTTGGAAACTTTTAAATTGTTGATGTTTACTTTGGAGCTGGTTAATTTTATCATTGAGCTCATTGTTTTCTTCCAGAGATGCTAGAAGCAACCACTAAAACATCATTATTTTTCTTATTTTCCACAAATTGCAAATGCTTTATATAGAGAATAGAGTCGCTAAATTACTTACTCTCACAAGAGGTGAGTTAAGAAACTCGGATGTGTTTCTCTTCATAATTCCTTCAAATAGTCTGCACCATGGATTTTCAGTCCTATCTGCAATTATAGGAGAGCCTTTCCTAAGTGTGGGCATTCTTGAGTTCAAGACCCTGCTCCAGATACCACCAAATCTGTAAAAGAAATTCATTCTTTCAATTCTATGGCTCTAGAACCACTCCTGGTACCACGATGTGTATTAGTCAAGACTCTCCAGAAAAACAGAATCAGGAGAATAAATATATGGATTTATTATATTAGCTCACAGGATAGAATCTGAGTAGTCCAACAATGGCTGCATCTCACTGGAAAGACTGAGAATCCAGTAGTTGCTCAGTCCACGAATCTGGATGTCTCAGTAGTTTCAGTCTGGTGCTGAAGGCCTGATGGATCTCTGGAGATCTGCTAGTCTTCAGTCTAGCATGGAATCCAAGAATTTGATAACAGAAGCCAGAGGAACTGATCAATGAGAGAGAGGTGGGACTTCCTGCTTCAAATGATCCAATCAGAAGATCTTGCTCTCATTTTAGTTAACCCCAGATCCAGTCAAATTGACACCTAGGATTAGCCATCACAGGAGGACAAAAGGAACAATTCTGAAAGGAATGTTAAAATTAAAATATGTCAATCAGTATATAATGTATTATGTATATTTAACAAGTGATTATTAGCTGTCCTGTTGAGATTTGTTTCTTGTGTATATTCCAATCAAACAACAAATTATTTAAAATATAAACACTTATTTGTCTTTCTTGAAGTATACAGTGAATATATTTATGCAACACTTCAACTGAAAATATTAAAAAAATAGACTTTAGGCATACTCTTTCCATTGTCCCATTTATAAAACAAATGCTAAAAATTCTCTCTCCCTCCTCCTCTCCTTTCCCTGTCTCTTATCCCTCTCTTCCCCTTCTTCTCTTATGCTCCTCTTCTAGATCTTGACTGCGCATTCTCTGCACCCAGAGAAGCACGTCTCTGCCTCTCATTTCCTCAGGACTGATACCACGACAATGGACTTTGACTCCTCTTAGTTCTGGAAGATGTGTCCTAGCATTCTAAAAAGGGAAATTCTCCACCCTCATGAGAAACTTGTCATAGACAATTCTAGATTTACTGAAACTTCAGATTAAAATTTTAATCAAATCTTTTAATTAAATTTATGAGCTACAACAGAATAATTTGATACATCCGTATTGTCATGATAAAAATCAGTAGAGTTAACATCAAATGATTGACTTTAAGGTTATAATAATACTTCTTAGAAGCAAATGAATCAGTAAAATATTTCACCTTTTCCAAAAACAGCTACTTGATTCCAAATGTTAAAATTTGCCCTTTCCTCTGGAAGAGAAAGCTTGACCGAGGATGGGCAATTGATGTAGAAATATCCATTCTAAACTGGCAGTCAGCTTCTTCTTGGAACATGTAAATGTCCAGTCTATAGATAGAGCCTGAGATATTCCAGGATTCCACATGGGTAGAGACAGCATGAGAACAACCCTACACTCTGGCTTCTGAGCTCTTCCACTTCACTTCGTGTTCCCTTCTAGGAGCTCACTCTGTCTTTGCATTCTGTACTATTCCAGAAAATCTCCCATCAAAAGTCCATTCTTGCTATGTGTACTGGATAGCTTCACTTATCAACTTGACACACCAGGGATGTCAGAATTTTAATTGTAAAATGTCTTCAATTAAATTGGCCCATGGTGAAGTCTGTGGGGCATTTTTTTTTTTTTTATTGTTGAGTAACGTGGAAGAACACAGCGCCCCTTGGTTGGTGCCAATCTGGACAGGTGGTCTCAAATTGTTAAAGAAAGCAGGCTGAGCACAGACCAGAGGAGAAAGCCAGTAAGCTGTGGTCTCTCTGTCGTATGGGCTTCAGTTACTACCTTCAGGTTCCTTCCCTGACTTCCTGCCCCATCTTCCCTCCATGATGGAATTGAAGTTGTAAAGTAAAATAATCCTTCTTTCCCAAGTCGTGTTGGTCATAGTGTTTATCATGGCAAGGGAAACTAAGCTAGGGCACTACCACAGAAATCTGTCTTCCTAAAGGTCTAGGTCAGTGAATGCATAATTAATCTACAAACCTTTGGCTTCAAATGGGAAATCATGAAAGTATTCGACACATTTTAGTTATGATATAAAGTCTATACATAATATACAGTCAATTATATTGTACTTTCCCATGATATACTTAAACCACAGCAAAAATTCAATAATTATAAATTATATTTTAACTTGGTTCCAAATAAAATGAGACTATCAAGCCAATTGTAAAGCAGTTGTTCATAGTGAATCTACCCAAGTTTAAGGACTCCTTCCAGATTCCTACTTGTCTTATACCTGACTCAAGGAGAACTTTGTCCACTGGTTTCCCCTTATCAAGCTTTCCCAAGTATTTCATTTTGTTTCAGCAACTCTCACTTTTGCAATAATAATTCTTCAGGAAACAGATATTTCATTATATTATACACTGGGCATAAATGGTTTTCTAAAAAATATTGCTTACTCTTTTTAAACATTCAACTCAGTGATAGGAGAATATATGCACTAACATGTTAGTCAATAACCATGCATTTAGCATACTGCAGGCATTAGTGTTTCATAGAGGAAATAGAAGGCATCCGTCAATCTACAGATTTGGTTAGGTAGAGACAAATTAAATGAAGACACATGGGACTTTAATTGCAAGTTGGCATTTGTGTTTAGCACTTATAATTTTACAAGCTAAACACTCCTCTGCTCACAAGGAGCCCCATTTGCCAGCTATGAAACAACTACATACTCACCTACTTCACTGAATCAAGTTGTCTAGAGAAATTACCAGACTTAAACTTTAAATAAAAGATGAGACTCTCATAATGGATTATAGTCTGCCTCTATGGCTGTAAATAACATTAATAAACATATACTCTTTAGAAATTGCATGTAACTTGGGCTGGGAATATAAAAATAGCTCATTGGTAGAGTGCTTCCCTAGCACATATGAATAAAAAAGAAAAAAGAAAAAAATTATGTATAACTAAAGCCAAGAGACTCTATTAATAGGGTTGTGTTTCTGGGGTAGATTCATCATAACTCCTAAGTTAGTTATCAAATTCAAACTCTATGAAGTTGTGATATGTGCTTATAGTTGACTATGCTGGACAATATGACGAATAATGTATAATTGAATTTGAAAAAGCATCACATGAGCTGTCATATTGTTAGGTTGTGAGCTTCTAAATGAGTACCAAGGCACACTGGTTCATCTCCAGAGAAAGAGGAGCCAATTGATGATTATGGGTTGTTTTTGAGGTCTTTAAAGTATTGTTCTTCACAACCTAGTCATATACCTGTATGTATAGATATATGTATGTGAACATATGTACACATGTATGCGTGCATGTGTGTAGAATCTACATGCATCATAGAAGTAGCATTCAGATAGCAACTCAAAGTTCACTGTGTTCTTACAAACAATTCATTAATGTTCAAGGTACCGAAATACTAACTGGTATTTACTACTTGATAAATGGGAGTACTCACTAAATTTTTACAGGCTCTCTCCTTGCAGAGAATGCCACTTGCAGAATCACCAGAATCACTGCTCATTTTGTTAGTAGCAACTATGTACAACCTCAAAAGTCATAAGGGGGTCATTACTGCTAAGTTACAACTCTGTGAGGCAACTGTCATCAAAGTCAAACTCAGTGCCTGTTGAGTCAGGAGGACTCCTCTCTGAGGAGGCCCAACAGAGACAGATGCTAAAGAACAGTGAGAATAGAAGGGAAAACAGTTGATCACAAGCTATGGGGATGCTGTGAGACCCCACTAGAGGCAACAAGAAAAAATGTTATTTTATGCGTAGCAAAAGGAATGCCTGCTAGCACGTAGCAGCCATAAGTGGGGTGACTCACATTAGAGAAATAGTTTCACACTCCCCACAAGTAAGCACACAAGTAAGATTGTTGCCAGCAGAAAGGATTCCCCACCAGTGGCTCCTGTGCTAAGAAAGGACTCAGTCATTTGCACTGTGCCAGTGCAACTCTCTGCAGGGATCTACTGATGTTAGGGTCCATACTATACATATGGCTTGAAATACTTTTAGCCCCATCGTCTCTGAATACGAGCTAAGATTGCTCACCTCCCTGTTATTAGGCACATTGACATGACAACACAGGTTCTATGGGGAGGTGAAAAGTTGGGAGATAATTGAGCATTGTCTCTCCTATACTCCCTCAATTCATGACACACTTTGGGAAGTGGAGTGTTAGAAGGTTTGGGAATGAACAATAAGGATAGGGATATCAACATAACCAACTATAAACATATTTACTATATGTCTCACATAATATACCCAAGAATTCTCACTCTGTGTTAGTCAGGTTTCTATTATTGTAATAGTACCAGTGATTATCAGCTTAGAAGATTAAAGGCTTCTCTTCGAACTCAGTTATAGTTTTCAGTCTGTGGCATGTTAGCTCCACTGATTTGGTGAGATAAAGTGAGACCAATATGTCATGACAGATAGCATAAGGCATAACCAAAAAATTCACTTCATGGCTGGGAAATGAAACAGACAGGGAAAAGAAGGAGGGAAAAGGTCCCACTCCCCTCTTTGGAAATGCCCCCAATTAGAAGCTTTCTTTAGGCTCCATTTCTTAAAGTTTCCACTAATTCACAATAGTGTCAAGCATTCAAGGAGTTTCCAGTTACAAATTCTATTACTCCCTAATTAGTAGAATGACCAATTTCTTTCTTGAATCACTGTAGTCTGAGTTCTCCTCTTATATTTTATTATGCTCTTTAAAATTTAGTTACTTGTTCTTAGATTCATTCATGAACTCAACAAATGTTATTGTTGAATTTATCAGGTGCCAGTCACTAGGTGTTGGCTGAGTATTTCCATTTTTTTTTTTTTTGGCTGAAAAATGCAGAAAAGGATTCTGCCTACATGGAGTCATAATTTGTATGTAATGGTGGGAATTTTAAAGAAATCATTGAAATTATGCTTGATAAGTGTTATGAATAAATACCTAAGATAGAGCTGAAGAGTTGACTCCACAATTAAGAGTAATGACTGCTCTTGCAGAAGATGTAGGTTAAATTCTCAGCATTCATGTGGTGGCCAACAACCATCCATAACTTCAGTTCTAGGGGATCAAATACCCTATTCTGACCCCCAAGGGCACTGCACGGCATGGTTGCACTTACATAAATACATGCACATAAAAATAAAAAATAAATAAAATATCAAAAAATAAAATATATAAATACCTGTTGATAAACTCTTATGTAGAGTGACTCATTTTTTGTATGTTTCTTGTGATAGTCAGGACTGTGAACTACAGAGCAGGAACTAAGTAAACAACAACATCTTATTTGAGCCAATGAGTACTATTAAGATAATTATAAGAATACTTTGATGTGTGAACGTTCCAAAGAAATATCTTCTTTCTCTTTAAATAGCATTCAAAATTCTAAAAGTGCTACTTTGTAAGGCATACAAATTACTTTAATCTTCTAGATTTTTGTATATACTTTTGGAAGTGTGTGTCAAACCTTTGGTATAGGTCATTGTAACATTGACCTTAACTCAGATATTCTATATTTTATATCTCACAGTCTATAATCTTCCCTTGATTCTTGCATTTTAGGTTTGTTACTTATGAAAATTCAGATTATTTATACTTTTCATCATGATTTCTGAGCCAGAGAGTAAGACAACATCACATGTTGTAAAGCTCTGGCATCATGTAAATTTCCACTGTTCTGAGTGGGTGGCTGATTTGCCTGAAGGGCTCAGTAACACAAAGGGAATAATTTGTCTACCCACTGTAAAGTGATGGTTTCCTCAGGAGGCATGCTCAGTCTCAATAATGTGCTCTCCGAGACAAAGAATTCATGTCTGGTAAAAAGGAGGCCTTCAAACCTGATGATATGTGGGAGTTTCTAATTGTCTGAGGGTCCTTTAGTCATGTGTGGCCACAATCCACATGATATTCTTCCCTTCTAGAATCAGACTGGCAGTTCTTCAAGACTGCAAGCTTCAAGGCTGTCTCCTGTCTGCAGGCCAACAGTCTCTAGGCTTAGCTCTGGCAAGGAGGGGTGAAGGGACCATGAGGAATTTACCTGATGGAATAAGAGAAAGAAAGACACGAACTCAGTGAAAGTCCATGAGATAAACTCTCTCATTTATTCATGCCAGCAGTGTGTTTATATACCAAAAGTTACTGTGCTCTGGGCAAGGAAGTGGGGGGGGGCAGGAGAAAGGGAGGGGCGAGCCACCTTGGCTCATTGTGTGTGTGGGGGGAGCAGCAGAGCTCCTGTTTGTGCAACTGGTAAACTAGAGGTGTAACATTTTGCTCAATACCTCAAGGGAAGGGGCCATCTGGTTCTGGAACTTTGTAGAGACAGGCAAGGCAAGAAAACAATGCAATATCCCATATCTTCTGGAGCTATAGATAACTCACAGAGACAACTGAGTGCCCACAGAGATACCAGATAACTCTCAGAGGTTTTGCTTGACAGGTCTTAGAGGTCCTGCCTCGAGCCAGGCAAAGTTTCAGTCCTACAATGTTAAAACTCATAAGGGTTTTTGCATCAATAGCTTCATAATGAAACAATAACAATTGGAATATAATCTTTGGATAAATGTTTAAATCTCCAAAGTATAGGTTTTAGGAACTCTGAAGAATAATGATTTTCTGTATTATAAGTTTTTTAATGAGTAAATAAGTTTGATGTAATATCCATTATCCAAATCCAATTCTGATTTGTATACCTTGTATTTTGCTGTTGCTTATGATCATCAGATGCAGATAATCTCTGGGAAATGAAGAACTGGAAATACATAGTGATAGTTTGCTAATAGAATTTTAAACCTTCAAATAATACCTTCTATCTATTTACTCTTTGTAAAAGACCATGATCAATTTATAGAGGCTTACTCCATTCTTAGTAGGATGAAAGAATATATTGTTTTTAATCCCTAGTGTATCTTATATTCCAATGAGAGGAAACAAATACTACCAAACCAATGTTGACATAAAAAGGAAATTAAATAGAACATCAAAGAATAAAGGGCTCTCATGGAACCATTGTTGATTTAAAGTGAAGGCAGGAATTGGAGACAGAAAAACAAGTGCAGTGTCAAAGTGCCCAGAATCCGAGATTTCTAAGATGTGATGCCAGAATAAAGGGATGGGGCCTAAAATCATTGAAAAAGCAGAATCTAAAAGATTATGTGTTTTGTTGGATGCACACAGGGTGGCAATGAAATGGCTCCAAGGATAACATGGAGCTTTGCATCCTGCTTAGCTGCAGAAGATGCAAAGTCCACTCATTTCATGCACCTACCCTCTGTAAAGCAGCATCTGCCGTGACTCTTTAAGTTTAGGACATTACCCTTGTGAGAATCCAGATGCCTTGGTACTTTTTATCATCAGAATTAAACAGAAAATTCTATCTTTGCCTAGGGTGGCATTTGCTGTTATAAATCATGGCATGTGGGGTTTTAGCTCTGGCTATAAGCTGAAATATGTCTCCTTTTATCTTCCAACCAGTTGTCCCAGTTCTGCCCTTGGGAACTAGCACAGATTAAGCAGAATCTCTCTTCTGTGATGCAGCCCTTGAACCATCTTTATAGGGGCCTCCTTTCCTTCCAGTTCCTCGGCTCCACCTTTCTTCCAGCAATTGGTGATCTTTACTTAGCCCTTCCTGTCTTACTCTGCCCTGTTGTCATTGAACAGCATCTCTGCTGAAAGAGGAACCCTCACAGGACAGATTCCCAGGGGTCTGTGCCTGCTGAAGGTGGACTGGAACTACAGGCTCCCTCTCTCTCCCTCATTCCATGGCTTGTGTTTAAGGGGACAGCCTCAAGTTATTAGCAGTTTTGTTAAACAGCTCTTCTCATCATTGGTGCTTCCTAAGATAGTAAAATACCCACATTTGGATTCATTTATCAAATGGACTTTGAAAACCTACTATGCACGTGCAACTCTCTTACTTAAAATAAAAACCAAGTAGCAGCACTTATTGGAGCAGAGGCAAAGAAAAGATGTCTATGAGGGTTCACAGTAAAAGAACCATTTATTGGGACTGGAGAGATGGCCTAGCGGTTAAGAGCACCGAACGCTCTTACAGAGGACTCGGTTCGATCCCCAGCCCCACATGGCAGCCAAGAACCGTCTGAAACTCCAAATCCAGGAGAACTCCAGTTCCAAGGGAATCCAACACCCTCTTCTGACCTGCAGCATTGCATGACATGGGTGCACAGACCTGCATGCAGACAGTACATTCATATACATACAGAAATAAATAAAATAAAATAAAACAACATCAAAAAAAGAAGAACCATCTATTTTTTACACTGAACAAAGAGTCATCATTTATTGAGGTCTAGCTATGTGCCAGGAGTATGCTCATCTTTTAAATGAATTATATCCTTTAAAATCTAAGCTATTAATTCTGTCACAAGAGTAAAACAAATAAGGGCTGGAGAGATGCCTCAGTGGTTAAGAGCGCTGACTGCTTTTGCAGAGGACCCAGGTTCAATTCTCAGCATCCACAGGGCAGCTAACAACCATGTGTAACTCGAGTCCCAGGGGATCCTATGCCCTATTCGGTCCTCCAAGGGCACTGCATTACATGTAGGCAATATTCTCATACACATAAAATAAAATAATAAGAAATTAAGTATTTTGTAAAAGACTGAAACAAACAATTAAGGAGACACCATATAACCTTAGATATCATGATATGTAAAGTAAATATTACCAGACTAGCCAGTCAGATTTCGACATTTTGTTAATCTTTCCAAATTTTTGATATATACTATGTTTCATTTTTTTCATATATTATTATATATATTCTATATTATATATATATATATATATGGATTCCCCTGAACCCCTGTAACTGGAGTTATGAAAGCTTATTAGCTCATTGTGTGGGTGCTAGTAATTGAACCAATGTCCTCTGCAAGTTCAGCCAGTGCTCTTAAACACTGAGCCATCTCTCCCCTACCCTGAATCTATCTGTTCTTAATATTCAGTTTAGAGCCTTCCTACATGTATGTCATGGTATGGTAGAACAAAATTTATAGCTCATTTAATTCTGAAAATAACTCTATAGATTAAATCCTATCATACTGTATAAACATATGAGCACTTGGAGTTTAAAGAGATTATTACTTTGCCTGATCTCACACCTTAGAAATGTGACAATATAAGATTTTTAATGTGTGTCTCTCTTATGTAAACTATTAATAATTCCTTAGAAAAATGGCCTAGCAGTTGAGATCGCCGACCGCTCTTACAGAGGACCCGGGTTCGATCCCCAGCACCCACATGGCGGCTGAGAACCATCTGTAACTCCAATTCCAAGAGAACTCCAGTTCCAGGGGAATCCGACGCCCTCTTCTGACCTCTGTGGCATTGCATGACTCGGGTGCAAAAACCTGCATGCAGACAGTACATTCATATAAATAAATAAATAAATAAATAAATAAATAAATTTAATAAAATAATAACTTTCATTGCTAGATTTCATAGTAATTTACCAGAAGATTTTTAAGTGCATAGCCAGTCTTTTTCTATACTTCATAATCAGTATAATGAGATTTTTAATGGCTTGGGTGTATTATTGTAGCCAGAAATGTTAAAATAGCTTAGGTTTCTCAATCTACTTAAGACTGGAGTGCATGGATACAAACAATAATTTGCCAGCTGGTTTCAGATTGAAATCATGTACTCCATACTCATAAACATTGCTGAGTTTTATATCATCTCATTTTTTGTTGCACAGGTGCCTTTTGTTTTTATTTATTTTTAACAAAAATTGTTATAGCATCCAGAAATCCCTCAAGTCATGCACGAAAATCTGTCCTCTATTTACTAAGGTTTTAGCATTTTCATTTATCCTATTTCAGAAAGTCATAGTTGGTCCTATCTCCTGGACTCATGTGCCATCATTGTCTCTTGAATAAAGCTGCTAATTGAATGCAGAAAATATTAAAATATGATTGTGAGTCTGCTAAAAGAATAAACATGTCAAGTGTCAACAAATATTGTAAGTCTGCTGTGTTTCAAACCGAGTCAAAATAAATTGCTTAAATTTGTTCTTTTCAGTGTCTATTTGAAAAAGTGAAAGAGATACACCTGTTATGTTAACACATTCCCTGCGAACCAAGGCTGTTCATCTTTACAATAAATAAATTAAGAGTTTGGGTACTCTTGCAATTCTCCATTCAATCTGACTGACTCTGGCACCTCTCTAATCAAATATACCCACTTGATATTGTAAGTTGCATTATAGTACATTAATAGCTTGTAAAGGGAAATTGATGCAATATGATGGACTGTATTCCTGAAGCAGTGACAAATTTATCAATGATAGATGCACTAATGGTTATGTTGAATTGTAATAAATATAAATGCAGAAAGGCAATTGTAGAGCATTAAAAATGTCATCTATGAGTTTAGGTATTTATGAGACTGAGCCAGCTGGAAACATTAGTGGTGCGTTGCTATGAGCACTGAAACTCTGGTGTTCCAAGGAAAGCAGAGGCCCTTTCATCACATAGGTCAGGCGGCCAGCAAATTGTTGTCACAGCTGTGCCATTGTCAATTAGGGCTCCAATGACTCAGCCCTTTGTTTTTCCTGCTTGCACATCTCACTGCACTTTTTCTCTGGCCTTGGCTGCTTCACTCCTGCAACCTTACCAACACCTTTCCCCTCAGTGACTCACATGTTCTGATTCATCTTCCAGGCATTGATCTGAAACTTAGAGAAGTGACATCAGGGAAGCATCTCAGCCACTTCAAAAGGCGATGATGCTACTTCATCTGGGCTATCTTGGCATGTCAAACACAACAGGCCAGACAGAAATGCTCCACACTGTTACACATTTACCTCTGATGTGTATGGTGCACCTGCCCAGCTGTCTTGAACCCTAAAGACTTTGTTTAATGTCAGAGAAGTCTGGCAGGACCTAGGAGGCAAGTGTGCAAAGCACTTGTATTTTTTCTTCCTCAATTATGAACAACCAAATTAGGCATGCATGTTAGAGGCAGAAAGAGAAAGTACCTAGAGTATGATGTTTGCTGAGTTCATGGTTGCTGAAGCAAATTTATTAATGTATTAAAATGGCAGATGAAGAGTTATCAATATGATATAGCATGTGCCAACTCAATCTCCAGTCTAACATTGAGGTGCTACAGTTCCCCAGGTATGTTCTCTTTTCATGGGCTTTTTATCTACTCAGTGTTTTCAGCTATTGGTATGCACTTGTCAGCATATTAATGGAGGTGGGAATAATGTGTTATAATATGCTCCTCATCAAAATGGGGTGATTTTAGATGGTAACTGGATTTGCCAAAAATAAATAATCATTTGTAAGTCAATATATATGAAAATAAGTTTGTCATTTATACTGCTTATCACCACAAATAAATGACAGCTCAACTCTATTAAATTTCAGTTAGTATCACACCATTATTGTTATTTGGTAGAACTAAATTCCACAAGTAGCAAATGAAAGAGATAAATAATATGCACCACAACAAAATGAAATGATATTTTTGTCTATATTTACTAGTCTAACTGAAACCTTAGACAAAGCAAACAAAAAGTAAACATGTTTTGTTAAACCTGAACACTCAGTGTATCTTAGGCTCATTATTTAGTCCATTATAAAATTAGTATCCCTTCCTAAAAATCAAAATTTAACATGTTGATACTCACCAAGACATTTAAGAATCATTGTAATCACTAAGAACATGCATCAAGGTCTTTTAATACAAAACAATAAGTTGAAAAAATATTGTGATTTAAAGGAAGATTAAACTTCAGTGAAATTCTCTACATTGTTATTCCTGAAGTCCAGTTACACAGCTTTCTATGAAACACCAGTTGTATTCGAAATAATATATTGTGGTAAAACAACACTGAGGTTCTGAGTAAATATTCAATAGCAATACGTTATGCATCAGACAAGAAAAGCAAAAGCATAAAGCCAGCCCCTAACTCTTTAAGCCTTATTTTATGTGAAGAAGGTAAGGGATAAGAGAGACTTTAGTTGTTAAAAAGTAGAAAATAAAAACAGCTAGGTATTTATGACCAAAGTACAATGGAAAGAATTAAAATAGGCTGATGTCAGGAAACAGGCTAACATTTATAGGATGGACTGGAAAAGCCTCTGAAAGGTTGTTCAAGCGGAAAATCATAAATTATGACAAGAATTTAGTCATCTCAAAATAGAAAAAGATTATTTCAAGTAGCAGAGCAGTTGGTGCAAAGGCCTGTGGCAAAAACAAGTTTAGTGACTTCGAGGAACAAAAAAGGAGCCCATTTTGACAGAATCATAAATGGAAGAGGAGAGATTGAAGTGTGGATAAAGAAATAAACAGTAGCTGGACTACCTAAAGCATTGGCTTTCAGAGCAGAATTTGGGTTTGATGGTAGAAAGCCACAGGAAGATTTAAGCATCTTTATAGCATGATCTAAATTACTGTAAAGGAATTATTCCAAGCGTTCTGTGCAGGACAGTTTGTAGAGAGGACGGAGTCATTTCAAAGATGATTGCCAGGTGGATGTTGGCCAGGGGATCCAAGGCCCCACAAAAGGTAAGAGCTCCTTGCCTCTAAGTTGGGATACCTACAGGAGGAGAGGCAATAAGACCCTGCTGCCAAAGACCTGATGTTAACATGGGAGGGATGTATTGAGACCACACATGCAAGTGTACAGATGGCCTCTGGAATGCCAGAGAGTGTTACCAAAGGCCACTAAACCAATAAAGCAAATATGGGTCTCCCTGAGTCAAGCAAGACTCCACCGTCAGCACCAGCTACACCTCACCTGCCTGGAAATACTGTGCAGCAGAGGCAGCCATGTGCCTGTATATCCCAAATCTAATTGGCTATTGGCTCTCCCCTTGGAGAAATAACCCATGGCTGATGCCACAAGCTTACATCCTCTACAGGTTAGGAGATGTTATAAGCCACAGTAAGACCCTGTCATATTTAACAGGGGGGAAAATTGTAATTCATGGATTAACATATCCAAACATGTGTCTATGCTAAAGTAACCTACCATAACTATTAGTGCTGCTTAAATACCTATATATCTAATTGCTTGTTCTTCATTAGTAGGATCGAAAGGTTATTCCTGGACAAACTGTCAGCCCATGAAAGGAAACAGCCAGAATTGACCAGAGTCCAAGTCAACAGCTCCAGAGAGAGTGGACTGTTTTACCTCTCATCCACCTGTGCCCCTTTTCTAAGCCTAGGGAACAACCTGCGGAAGAGGGGGCGTGGTAGAATGTAAGGGCTGCGATTGGGGTGAATGGTGAAACTACAGCAATGTAGTCTGGACACTCATTTGATCAACTTGATTGAACAAACAACCTGTCACCCCCCACTGGATGGTGGGGCTGTAGGTGTTTGGGCACAACAGCCTGCAGATAGGTTTTGCATGAAGGATGCTTGTACTCATGGATTATCACTTATAGCTAAAAATGAAAAAAAAAAAAAATGAGAGAAAGATGCAGGACAGTTATGGCAGAATGCATGATCTGGGATGGGGTGGGGGTTGGGGGGAGGGAAAGGGAAATAAGCCTGAACTGAATTTGAAAAATGTATGAAATGCACAAAGCATCTATAAAAACTAATTAAAAAAAAAACAAAAAACAAAAAAAACAAAGATGATTGCCAAAGGGGTTTGGACTATTGTCATAGTAACAGATATAGGAATAAGGAAGAGGCTACAGGATATTTTAGAAATGTTTTAAAAGCAGGCTTGAAGTTATTTCCTGATGAAACTGTTATAGAAAATGAAAGAAAAGATTAGCAAAATGGTTATTATATTTATTTCTTAATTGTTTATTGGGAGCACCTGGTGAATACTAATGTATTTTGCCTCAGTAGGAAAGATGTGTGTAAGAGATGATTTTGAGGAAACTGGGATGTTCCGATTTAGCCAAATGAAGTTTGGGATTCTGTGCAATGAATGGTTAACTCTGGCCTGGCATTACTATTCCCAAACATGGACTAGTTCCTCGACCAGTTTCTGCAAGAAAACAGATAAGCTCTTTGGATTCCCAGTTCAGAACTGGGGAAATGACTCAGTAGATAAAAGGCTTGCAAATGCATGAGGACTGTAGATCAATCCCCAGAACCCATGCACAACCCTAGTAGACCTGGTGGCAACCTGTAATTCCATGATTTAGGAGGCAGTGACAAGGGATACCCTAAACCAGATGCTTAGCATCAACTTTAGGTCTCCATATGCACACACACACACACACACACACACACTCACACACACAGAAATACAAATAAAATGAAACCATCAAAATAAATCATGACCTGCCCATATGAGTATCTGTGTATTTAGGGCAATGGGACAGTCTAGATAGGCTATGATGACAATGCATAGTGAGCAGATGTTTTGTTCATGAGGACCCCGTGTCTCTTTCAGTTTGAGCTCTGAAAGGCTGAAGACCTAGTAGCAAGAGTTAGTCACACAGGCACATGGTCTTGTGTAAATGACCCACAGCCAAATCCTAGGTGCTAAGACTCATGTTTCCCAGTTGCCATGCTGCACATGTGTTATCATACATCAATGTAAAAAATGACATTTGCCACAACTCTACCCAGAGAGGATTATTGGAAGTCGGCATCTGATTTCTCCTGGACTCACCCTCTGTGACTTTATCCTTTGCTGGCTCAAAAAAGTCTGTAACACTCCACTGAAATCATCTATCACTCTAAGAGCTTTGCGAGTTCCATAAGTCTTTTAAACAAATCATGCACCTTGAGACATGTTTACTACATATCAAAAAAGATATATTTTTTCTTTTTTTAATTTATTATTGTTATTAAACCATTTCCATACATCATACATTATTTCTCAACTGAATTTAGAGTCACTTCCCTTTCCATGCCCCCCACCCCACCTGAGTTCCTGCCTTCTGTCATACATGTTTTTCATCTCAAAAAATATATATTTTATAGGTTGTTGGCTAATGGAATTGAGAATTCTAAGAGGGATCCAAGCAGGAAACAATGATGTGACACACGATGGCACACAAAGGATAACAGTACCGCTGGAAGGTTACCTGGGAAGTGTCTCTAGAAATATCATCTAAGGAGAGTCTGCTACTTTCCAAAAAACTGGATTTAACTAAGTCTCTGCTCTCAGGAGCTCATATTATCGGCAGTAGTCCAGGAAAATGCAGACGGAGGTGGACACGAAATCCCTATATAAAGTGGAGGGGAGAGCATAGGAAACTACAATTTAATGCATGAAAGGAAAAGCTCCTGGAATAGAAAGTGAAGTCCAAGACCTTGAAAAACAAAATCATTTTCTGTTTATCTGGTGTAGAACCCCCATGCAAAGAAGAAAAATTTAATTACTAATAATTTATTTAATTTTAAGAAACTATAGTACGTTTCAGGACTAAGCATTTGAGGGAAGGATTCAAATACACTGCCAGGCAGAATAATGAATCCAAAGATAGTGGTATCATAATCTCAGGAACCTATGACCAAGTTAATTTCGATTGACAAATGGGACTTTGCAGATGTGACTAAAGACATAGTAGACTGAGATAAGAGAATTATCTCAGGTTTTGTACGTAGAGCTCATATAAACACTGAGTACTTAAAAGAGGAGACCCTTGCCTACTGTGGTCAGAGATGCCTGTGATGACAGAAGCAGGGTCAGATAAATGGTAAATTTGTTGACTTAGAATTCTTGGAAGAATACATGGATAAAATAATACAGACAACAGCTACAAGTGAAGAAAAGTAGAGAAACAAATTCTTCCCTAGAGCTTCCAGAAATAAAGCGGTTTTGCAAAGAGTTGAAAATCAAACAAGTAAGCTCTATAAGAGATTCTAGTGTGCAGAAGTATAAGATTGTATATTTCTTTTGTTTAAATTGTAATTTCTTGCAATAGCAATATATAACCAACATAAATCTTAAAAATTAATCACTCATTTTAGCTATATATTTGAAATGTTCTTGCTTTACAATTAATGACTTAAGAAAAATATTGTTGCAGTTAAAAACCTTAAATAATTAATTCAAGAAACCTGACAAGCCTAACCACTTTATAACTCTTGATTACATAGTGGCTATATAACAATAATCCTTAAGATATGGTTATTAAAAAAAGAGCCAGGTATTTTATAAAATAAGCCATTCCCTGATTTTCTCAGACTTTACTAACAAAAATTTAAAAAAAATTGAAAATGTTGTAGCAATTGAGCTCAATAAGTTTAAAGCTCAATTTATTTCATTTTCCTTTATCTGACATTTAAATATACAGAAGAGTTTAGAACAGTCCAAAGAGTAAAGATCGCATAATCTTCCATCCAAATCAATTCAACTGTTCTGTTTTTGGCATGTTTTACATATTAACAATCTAGTTGTGCTAAATAAAATATCTTACTTGGGGATGGAGGGATTGCTCAGCATTAAGACCACTGGTTGCTCTTGCAGGGAACCTGTGTTCAGTTCCAAGCACTCGAATGGCAGCTAACAACCATCTTCAAGGGCATGTGACACCTTCTTCAGAGGGTAATCCGTGGCATGGGTACATGCATATACATGTGTGCAATACACTTTCACACAAAAACTAAAAATAATAAATACAATATTTGTAATAAAAATAGCCTAGTAGTAGATTGTAAGAGCCAGAGGCAGTGAATGGGTGCAACTAAGGTGTGCTTTCCAGATACAACATGACAGTTGCACATATGTCTTCACAGTGGCTATAATAGTGTGCACAATAACTACAAACTCAAGACAGACAAAATTACATCATTGGGGGGGATGAGCACAAACTCCACACCTATCTGAGGAGTTATTGGCAACTGATAGCTACTGAGAGAAAAAGTCAGTTTTCTTTAAAGGATGTGAGCATTGGTAGATTGAACCCACTCCAGGGGATGGACCACACATTGGACATTACAGGCTTTAAAAAAAGACATGAAGTTGGTGAAAGTAGGGAGGTAATAGGGGGCCCAAGGAGATGGGGGAGAGGGTTAAATATGATCAAAATATATTGTATGAAATTCTCAAAGAATTAACAAAAAATATTCTTAATGAGGTAATGCAAACTCAGACAGAAAGGTATCACAAGGTCTCATAGCTGCAGGCTAACTTTGAAATCTTAGAAATGTATGCTTAAATTTGAAAATGCAGATGGGTCAAGAAACTGATAACTAGCCATGGGTGTGTGCGGGGGTATTTCCTGGGAGAAGTGGTAAAATGCAGTGATATAAAGGGTAAGGGGAGTATTAGATTTGGAAGGGTTAAATGGGATAAGAAATGTAAGGGCAGGATAGAGGAGGTATTTTGGAGAGGGATAGTAACACTAAAGGCCTTTAGCAAAAGACAAATGGAAGCCTACCACTATAGCTTCTTAAAGAATAGTCTCTCACTCATTGTGTCTCTGTCTCTCTGTCTCTCTGTCTCTCTGTCTCTCTCTCTCTCTCTCTCTCTCTCTCTCTCTCTCTCTCTCTCTCTCTCTCTCCGTATCTGTGTGTGTATGTTTGTGTGTGTGTGTGTGTGTGTGTGTGTGTGTTTGAGCAAATATGTACTGCTGTTCATTCCCTGGCTATATCTGTCAATGTTTTACTGTCTCCTGTTTCTCGATTGTTCACCTTCTCTCAAGTGGCTTTTGATCTTGAGCTAATGTCAGAGTAGACTGCAGACTGTGATAAAAAGGCTAGTTCTCAGCCTTCAGGTCACTTTGAAGAACAAACCATCTTAGGGAAATCCAGTAACCTGGCTCAGAACAGGCATCCCAGGATCCTAAGTGTAACTTGGCTCTCTAAGATAAAATTCCTTACTCCATCTTTTGGTCAGTTTCTCTACCTTCAGCCAGCTGAGATATTTTTTTACCCCTCTTCCAGATATATGAGAGAATAACTTATCAGAGTTCTCGTCAAGGGCATGGCTAGTGAGGCAGCCTGAATATTCTTTGAATTCAGGACAATTCTGTTCATTGGAAAAAAAATTCTAGCTTGATGAATCCCTTGTTCAAAATTATGATAAGTAAATCACTGTTAGCTGAGCGATAGCATTGCTGCCTTTGTACATCCCTAGATTTTAATGAAGTCATTAAATTCATTTTTAAATAAGATATCCCTTCTGACCTTGAATGTCCCATTGATAATCACTTTTTTATATAACAAAAACATAACTATGAATGAAATTTTTGGTTGGTTTTTTACCAGTATGCTGTCCTTTATTCCATTCTCTCATCTGTAAAATGAAGGAATTGTTGCAAATCCTGCTAAGGTCCCTCACATGAATAATATTTGTGGGTAATAAAACATAATATATAAGATAAATGTAACTTCTATTGTGTTCATTGCCACTATTTTTAACATAGTGCATTTATTGATGTTTTGTGTATTCCAGACATCATTTTTCAGTTCAATTTAGGCATATTCCCCTTTCTCTTCCCCCCACCCCAACCCAGATCATGCATTCTGCCATAACCATCCTGCATCTTTCTCTCAGTCTGTTTTTATGCTTAGGAATTCACATTTTCCTCCTTTAATTTTATATTACTCTAAATTATGAATAAATATTTTCCACCCATATACAGTAATTACAGAGTCTGAAAATAAGTGGTGGGTAAATTCTAGAGCCCATTAAGAGATTTACATTATAATAACATAGTTGCATTCAGATAAACAGAAATATAACAATAATGTAGCTCAGCTTGCCTTTCAACTGGAGATTTGCTGTTAGCATCCACAAATGAGGGCAACTATTCACCATTTGATTTTGGGGACTGCTACTTCATTTAGCATAATGCCTTCAGCTTCCATCCATTTACCTGCAAAGATAGTGATGCAATCTTTCTTTACCACTGAATAGTACTTCATTGTGTAGATGTACCACATTTTTGTCATCCACTTCTCCATCGAGGGGCATTTGGGTTGGTTCCAGCTCTTCGCTATTGTGAAGAGAGAACATGGATGTGCATGTATCTTTGTAGTAGGATGAATCTTGATAGTATATACCCAGGAGTGGTATGGCTGGATCAGGTGGTAGGCTCATTTTGAGTCTTTTAAGGGTTCTCCACACCACTTTCCATAATGGTTATACAAGTTTACACTCCCACCAGCAGTGGATGAGTATTGCCCTTTCCCCACAACCTCTCCAGCATTTGGTGTCATCTGATTCTTGATCTTAGCCAGTCTTATTGAAGGGAGATGATATCTGAGAGTGGTTTTAATTTGCATTTCCTTAATTATTAATGATGTTGAACACTTTTTAAGATGTTTCTCAGCCATTTTTACCTCCTCACTGGTGAAGTCTCTGTTCAGCTGTTTACTCCATCTTTTGAGTAGGTCATTTGCTTTCTTCCTTGTTTTCTGAGTAGTCTATATATTCTTGACATTAATGCTCTGTCAAATGTATCACTGGTAAAGATTTTCTCTCACTCTGTCGGTCTTCTCTTCACTTCCTTGATTGTTTCTTTTACTGTACAGAAGCTTTTGAGTTTGATAGGGTCCCATTTGTCGAGTGTTGATGTATTTCTTGTAGGTTGTTGCCAACTTTTTCTTCTACCATCTTCAGGGTTTTAGGTTTCACATTGAGATCTTTGATCCACATGGAGTTGATTTAGGTACAGGATGAGATGCAAGGGTTTAATTTTGTTCTTCTACAAATGGTGATCCAGTTTTGCCAGCACCATTTGCTGAAGATGCTATCCTTCCTCCATTGAGCTTTTTTTGCCCCCTTGTCAAATATGAGGTGGCTGAAATTGTAAGAGCTCAAGTTTGGATCTTCGATTTTGTTCCATTGGTCAAGGGGTTTGTTTTTGTGCTAGGACCAGCCTGTATTTATGATTATATCCCTGTGGTATAGCTTGAAGTCTGGTATAGCAATCCCCCATGTATTGAATTTTTCACTCAGGGTTGCTTTAGCTATTTGGGGTCTTTTGTTTTTCAACATGAATTTAAGAATTTTTTTCCAAGTCTGTGAAGAAGCTCCTGGGGATTTTGATTTGTATTGCCTTGAATTTGTATATCGATTTAGGTAAAATGGACATTTTTATTATATTAATTTTCCCAATCCATGAGCATGGGAGGTCTTTCCATTTTTTACATCATTTTCAATCTCCTTCCTCAGGGGTTTAAATTTTTGTTGTAGAGAACTTTGGTATCTTTGGTTAGGTATGTTCCCAGGTATTTTTTTTTTTTTTTATTTTTGAGGCTATTTTGAGTGGGAAGGTCTCCTTATATTCTTTCTCCACTAGTTTTTTGTTGGTGTAAAGAAAGGCTATTGATTTTTCTGGGTTAATTTTGTATCCTGCCACTTTACTGAAACTCTTAATCATTTCTAGGAGTTTTCTGGTGGAGTTTTTAACATCCCTCAGGTAAACTATCATATCATCTGCAAACAGGGATAGTTTGACTTCCTCTTTTCCAATTAGTACTCCTTTCATTTCCCTTTCTTAACTTATTGCACTAACAAGCATTTCAAGCACCATATTGAAAAGGAGTGGTGATAGGTGTCAGCATTTAGGTTCCCACCTTTAAGGGAAATGGTTTCTTACATTCTGTCATGTGTATTAAGACATATCAAGTCAAAATAGTGTACCAGGTAGATTGCAAAAAGGGATAGTTTAACTTCCTCTTTTCCAATTAGTACTCCTTTAAGTTCCTTCTCTTGTCTTATCTCCCTAGCAAGTGTTTCAAGCAATATGTTGAAGAGGATTGGTGATAAGGGGCAGTCTTGCTGGGTTCCTGCCTTTAAGGGAAGTGGTTCCAATTTTTCTCCATTTAGGATGATATTGGCAGTTGGTTTGGTATATATGGCTTTGATCAGGTTGAGGAATGCTCCCTTCAGTCCAATTTCCTCTAGGACTTTAAAAATGAAGGGATGCTGGATCTTCTCAAAGGCTTTGCATCAACTAAGATGATCGTGTGGTTTTCACCTTTCAGTCCAGATATTAGTTAGGGTTCTCTAAAGAAACAGAAGCAACAAGATGAATATATAACTATATACACTTTATTGATTTGCTCACGTGATGGAGCTCAACAGTAGCGCCGAACTGGAGAGGCTAGGAATCCAGGGAACTACTCAGTCCACAAGGCTGGATGTCTCAGTAGTCCCAATCTGGTGTGAAGGCCTGGTGGATTCCAGGAGATCTGCCAGTCTCAGTACACTCCAGGATCTGAAGGGTTGATCACAGCAGCAAGACAAACTCACCAGTGAGAGAGAGACAAGCCACAGGAAAAAAGGGACCAGCTCCCTCTGCTGTGGTCCTTTATACTGCCTGCTGGCAGAAGGTAACACCCACATTTGGGGTGGGCCATCCGGGTTGAGGTGGTCCAATCCGAAGATCCTTTTCTCTTATTTGTTCCTTAGTCCAGTCAAGTTGACACCCAGGATTAACCATCACAAGTCCACCCCTTGTCAACTTGTCACCGAATAAATAGCCTCTCCTTATGTTATGCTTAAATGTCAATTGCAAACAATGGCAAGGTCATAATTCTACCTAACATGTTATAAGTATCTCATGTGCAATAGCAAAGCATTATATCTTAGAGTAGGTGGTAATGTCCTTGATAACCTAAGTATGACAACACTTAACACTTATCTCAGTTGCACATTCAAAAGGGAACAACACAAGTATCTGCTTAATATAATTAATATATATTATATAAGCAAGGAGATTCTTAACCAAATAGGACAAAAGTTAATATCTATTATAATCCACGTTTCTGCAACTGGTCCTGTGGCCTCAGCTGATATTTATGACTACCTTCTTCTACTACCCATTCTGTATTTCCTCCACCATCAGCAAGCACCTCTGCAGGTTTTGGCTCTTTCCCTGGAGGAGTGACCCATACCTTCATCCCTGAAGGGTCTGGGCCATTTGTTGTCCTGTCTGGTTTGGGTTGTTGGATTTTCCCATTGACCTTAATCATAGGACATGGTAGCACCAGAAGGCACCCTACAGCATCTCCTGCTTCCAGACATAATCTTCCTTGCCCCCATTGTGGAGAAAAAGTCCAATTTTCTCCTGGTAGTCTGGAACAATCACACCTCCTACTACTGTTATTCCTTCCTTAGCCTGTTGGCTTAAGGGCAGTAGAAACCCAAAGTGGCCAGGGGGAAGTCTTATCTTCCAGTTCAATGGAAAGTTTGCTGTATTTCCTGGCAAAAGCACTACCCCCTTTGGAGCCAAAACATCTAGACCAGCAGAACGCAAGGTCGTGGGTACAGGAAGCAAAAATTTTCCTACTGGGTCACTAGGGGTGATAGTGAGTGGAATCACTCCCACTTCCACCCCTTGGATCCTGGACGCATGAATTCTAGTTATAGGAGAAACAGTACAATATAGTGGACGCTGATTCAAAGCATATACTGCCTGCTGGAGAACCTTGCCCCAGCCCTCCAGGGTATTGTTACCTAATTGGTGCTGTAACTGTGTCTTCAAGAGGCCATTCCATCATTCTATCAAGCCAGCTGCTTCTGGGTGGTGGAGAACATGATAAGACCAGTGGATACCATGACCATGGGCCCACAGTCGCACTTCTTTGGCTGTGAAGTGAGTTCCTTGGTCAGAAGCGATGCTGTGAGGAATACCATGATGGTGGATAAGGCATTCTGTAAGTCCCTGGATGGTAGCTTTGGCAGAAGCATTACATGCAGGAAAGGCAAATCCATAACCAGAATAAGTATCTATTCCTGTAAGGACAAAATGCTGTCCCCTCCATGATGGAAGTGGTCCAATGTAG
>VZQC01000085.1:42174-56296 GCA_009823505.1 Rhizomys pruinosus | reverse complement strand
TGAACTGTCTCAATTCTGGAAATTGGTTAACTGGACGGGATTCAGTACTCCGAAAATCAAATGTTGACTTCCTGTATTTATTCTAGAGCTTTTTCTGCTTTAGCAGATCAAATTTAAAAACTTTAGTAGGTCTTCTTATGTATTTGTTCCTGGGAATGCCATGATTTAATTTAGGCCAGTTTCCAAAGATTCATTTCCTTGGTCATTGCCATTATAGGCATTGTTTGCCTTGCCACCCATTATAATCTATGTAACTACCTCAATCTGGCCTTCGTTTGCGATTCAGTGCGGCCACACCTGACGCCTACCCTGAAGTTCCTGTTAAACCTTTACATTACATTTAATTTATCAAGCAAGCAACAGCTCTCGTAACTGTAAGGAATTTGGCTTAAAGAAATAGAGCAAAACAAAGCTCTTCAAATGTTCTTGGTGTCTCTCTCAGTACTTACCATCTTATATAAATCAGTGAAAGGATGTCCTCTGGTCCTCATATTTGGAGAATGTGGTTTTTACACTTCGAATCCACTCGGACATGCTCCATTTGCCTGACCCTCACAATCCCTTCATCAATACTAAGCCAAGGAATATTCAGGCATCTCTAACCGTCTGTTAGTAGGGCCATGTTTTAAATAAGTACATCAGCCAACCATTCAAATAAACTTTTAAACAACTTTTTTAACCCTCGAAGCTTCTATGTTAAACCTAGAATTGCTGACTCTATTGTGTGCTCATATCGATAAACTTAAGTATGATCCAATTTATAATCCTTCCACCATTATCCCACACCCTTAAAAATCCATCCCACACATATTCCTTAGGCTTCTCCGAATGGAATGAATCAGTCAACTCATCAATTTCTTTAGTCGGAATATACGCACCTCCTAGTGGACCACACTTCTATCTCACATTGAGGGGTATGCTTAGACTTCAATCTGGTTATGGTCTAGAGGCAACAACTGTTGGGCCACTGAGGGCATTTACTCCCATGGGAGTGGTGGGATTAGTTTCCTCAGGCAAGGGTGGGAGGAGGGATCTAGCAGGATGTTGGATTTTTCTTGCTGAGGGTGGGAGATTAATTCCTCAGATAAAGAAAATCCTCAGAATATCAGAGGGTTCAAATTCCTCTATCATCATGTGTTCTCCCACACATCTCCATCCCAAGTTCAGGGTTCCACCCTTTCCACTACTGTGCTCTATTATACTGCTCACACTTTACGTGGCTGGGTAATTAAATTTACGTTGTAAATCAGCCAAAATAAAATAAGGGCTCCAGCTTGATTTTCTGCACCTTTAGCTCTTTGGTTCCTGGAGAGAAGTATTTCTTCCAGAGCAACACTTGGAAAACTTTAAAACTGTTGTTATAACAAATCCGTAGCTGGTCTAGTATTTTAATCACCGTAAAATCACGTCTCGTTATTTTCCTCTATCAACTTTATAAAGAAATGCTTTAGAGAAGAACAAGCAACATCATTATTTTCCTTATTTTTCCACGATTTCTCAAACATTTTATATATAGAGTCGCTAAATTCCTTGCTTCTCACACAGAATGGCGAATGCACCAAGGATAATGCCATTCCATCTTCATGCCACCTGGAAAGCCTTCAGTAACTCTAGGCTTCATTGGGTTGGAGAGCTGGCTCCAGAAACTACCAAGCCCACTAAAGAAACTCATTTTCAATTCTGTTTCTCAGAAACCATTTCTGGTACCAAAATCTGTATTAGTCAGGGTTCTCTAAAGAAACAGAAGCAACAGTATGAATATATAACTATATACAATTTAGTGATTTGCTCACGTGATGGAGCTCAACAGTAGCACCGAACTGGAGGGGCTAGGAATCCAGGGAACTGCTCAGTCCACAAGGCTGGATGTCTCAATAGTCCCAATCTGGTGTGAAGTCCTGGTGGATTCCAGGAGATCTGCTGGTCTCAGTACACACCAAGATCCGAAGGGTTGATCACAGCAGCAAGACAAACTCACCAGTGAGAGAGAGAGAGACAAGCCACAGGAAAAAAGGGACCAGCTCCCTCTGCTGTGGTCCTTTATACTGCCTGCTGGCAGAAGGTAACGCCCACATTTGGGGTGGGCCATCCGGGTTGAAGTGGTCCAATCCAAAGATCCTTTTCTCTTATTTGTTCCTTAGTCCAGTCAAGTTGACACCCAGGATTAACGATCACAGTCCATTTATGTGTTTTATTATATTTATTGATTTACTTATGTTGAACCATCCCTCCATCTCTGGTATGAATCCAATTTGATCATCATGGATTATCTTTTTGATGTGGGTCTGTGTGCAATTTGCAAGTATTTTGTTGAGAATTTTTCCATCTATGTTCATTAATGAGATGGGTATATACCTTTCTTTTTTGCTTGTTGGTTAGGAGGATTTCAGATATTCATCCATTTCTCTTAGGTTTTCAAATTTAGTTGAATATAGTGTTTGATGTATCCCCATATGACTGTCTAGATGTTTTCTTTGTCTGTTGCTTGATTCCCTTTTCATTATGAATACTGTTGATTTTGAGTTGCTCTTTTTTCTTCTGGTTAACTGGGCTAGAAGTTTGTCTATTTTATTTATCTTTTCAAAAACCAGCTTTTGGACTTCTTGATTCTATGTATTATTGTCTTTGTTTCATTGATTTCTGCTCTGATTTTTTTATTTCTTCCTGTCTTTTCTGTTTTGGGTTCATTTGTTCTTGTCTCTCAGATGGTTTTATTTGCAGTGTTAGATCATTTATTTGTTGCATTTCTTTTTTTATTTTTTCTTTTAATGTGGGCACTTAGGGCTATAAATTTCCCTCTCAAGACTGCATTTAAAGTATCCCAAAGGTTCCGTTTTCACCCTTTCACCTCAAAATAGTGCATGGGCTTGGTTATATTTGTTTCTTCCTTCCACTCTTTGTATTGCTTCAAGTACTCTGTGAAGAGCTGGTTTTCTGGACATTAGTTATTTTTTTATTTTTTATTTAAATTTTGCACATTTCATACAACATTTCTTAATCAAATTTTTAGATGCCTTCCCACTTCCATGCTCCCTATACCTCCAGAGCTTGTACATGTCTTGAATTTTTTTCTCAGTCTTTTTTAAACTTTTTGATGCAGAAGTTTACTGATTGGTACAGAAGTTTATTATTTCAGTCAGTTCTTTGAACAAGTCTTCTTTGCTGTTGTTGTTGTTTGCTTTAATTTTATATTACTCCAAAATATGCATGTATACATTCTACACGTATACCAAAATTTCAACAT
Organism: Rhizomys pruinosus; assembly: GCA_009823505.1. Classification (NCBI taxonomy): domain Eukaryota; kingdom Metazoa; phylum Chordata; class Mammalia; order Rodentia; family Spalacidae; genus Rhizomys; species Rhizomys pruinosus. The sequence goes on along the minus strand of VZQC01000085.1, from coordinate 53,052 downwards.
CTGAAAATATTATTTCACTAATTATGTCATGAAACATTTTTATATTTATATTATATATATATAGATATATATAATATATATATATATAAATAATATCAAACCTAGACCCGTGCCCCCATCCCTCACCCCACAAGAGCTCATGATTTCTGCCAAACATGCTTTTTCATCTCCCTTCTCAGTTTCTTTTCAATATTCTCCATGTGGGAAGTTGACTGTTTTGAGCAGAAGTTTACTGTTTCAGTCAGTTCTTTGATGCAGTCTTTCTGTTGTTGTTTGCTGTTGTTTCCAATATGCATCACTCCCAATGCTTGGACAAAAGCTCAAGGGGCCATGCACAAGAAATATTTACACTAGGGTATTGGCACAAGCATCCACCAATGAGGGATACCATTCTTCGTTTGTTTTTTTTTCGGGACTGTGTTACTTCACTCAGCATGATGATGTGCCTCTAGCTCCAGCCATTTTCTGCAAAGCTCATGATGTCATCTTTCTTTACTGCTGCATAGAACTCCATTGTATTTAGATGTACACATTTTCTTTCTATCCACTCATTCAGTTGAGGGGCATTTGGGTTGGTTCCAGCTCCTTGCTATTGGAAGAGGAGCTGAAATAAACATGGACATGCATGACTTATTCTCCGGTGGAGGTGAGTCTTGAGAGGTACATCCTAGGAGTGGTATGGCTGGGTCAGGTGGCAAGTTCATTTCCAAGTCTTCCAGGGGTTCGGTCCACACACTGCTTTCCATAGTGGCTGCATGAGTTTACATTCTCACCAGCAGTGGATGAGTGTTCCCCTTTCCCCACAACCTCTCCAGTACTTGGTATCATTTTTTTTTTATCTTAGTCAGTCTTATTAGAGTAAGATGATATCTTAAAGTGGTTTTGATTTGCATTTCCTTAATGATTAATGATGTTGAACACTTCTTAAGGTGTTTCTCAGCCATCTCTAATTCCTCACTTGTGAAGTCTCTGTTCAGCTCTTTGCTCCATCTATTGAGTGGGTCATTTGTTTTCTTTCTTCTTTGTTTTTGGAGTAGTTTATATATTCTGGAAATCAATGCTTTGTCAGATGTTTCTGCCGTGAAGGTTTCCTCCCACTCTGTGGGATTTCTCTTCACTTCCCTGATTGTTTCTTTTGATGTACAGAAGCTTTTGAGTTTAATTAGGTCCCATTTGTCAATTGTTGACCTTAATTCTTGTGCAGCTGCTGTCTGATTTAGGAAGTCTTTTCCTATGCCTATGTCTTGTAGTCTGCTGCCAACTTTTTCTTCTGTTGCCTTCAGAGTTTGGGGTTTCACATTGAAGTCATTGATCCATCTGGTGTTGACTTTTGTACAGGGCAAGAGTCATGAAAATTTTTATTTTCTCCATCAACTATAATAGATATTTTTCCAGGGAAAGTGCTCCATATTGGCATCTAAAGTCATTTAGCAGTAAGAATAGGGCCAGCGAGGGGCACACACTCTCCACACCCAACTCCTCAGGTCGGTCTGCACCCTGCAGCCCCATCAATGGGTGGGTGGCCCAACTCCACATGTGCAGCCCAACCCTAGGACCATAGAGAGTATCTGTGTGCATGGCCAGGAGGCCAGCCAGGGGAGCACACTCTCTGCACCCAACTTCTCAGGTCAGTCTGTGCCCTGCAGGCCCATCAGCAGGCAGGTGGCCCAACTCCACAAGGACTGCAAAACCCTAGGACCAAAGAGAGGATCTTCATGCATGACCAGGAGGCCAGCCAGGCACACACACTCTCCATGCCCAACTGCTCAGGTGGGACCTCCACACACACTCCCACACAATCTACTGATACTGACATGGAAAGTATAAACTGCTGGTCCTGTGGTTTAATGCTATGGGAGAAGATCCAGCAGTATCAGTGATTGGAGGCTACATAACAAAAACTGAGGAAGAAACCAACAGGAAGCAAACTGAGTGACCAATATTAACATTTGAGGTTAGTAACAGAAGGCACACAAATAAACAAAGGGGGGAAACAACAATGACAACAACTACAACAAAAAATACACATGCCCAAAACACAACAGAAAAAAAACAATATGGGAAAAGCTCAAAATAAAATCCCCACTGAAATCAACCAAGGGAACCAAGATAGCAACCTTAGTAGAACAATTGTAGACATATTCAAAGACTATAAAGAACAAATCAGAGAACTAAAGGGAGAGAACAAAAGACTCATGAAGGAACTAGAAGGAAAGAATGATAAACTCTGGAAAGAACTAAAAGGAGAGATTGATAAACTCAGGAAAGAACTAGAGAAAGAGAAATACCAACTCAGAAAATAACTAGCAAAAGAGAAATACAAACTCAGAAAAGAACAAAAGGGAAAGAATAAAAAACAAAGTAAGAAAAGAACTAGAGGGAGAGAATGACAAACTCTGGAAGCAAACAGAAACATTGAAAAGATCTCAGGCTGAAAAGAAAAAAGAAAATGACCAGCAAAGCAAGGAGAGACAAGAAAAGAATGAAAAGCTCCAAAAGGAAGTGGAAATACTCAAGAAATCACAGGATGAAATAAAAAAGGAAATTGAACATTCATCCAGTCCACAGGAAAGGTTGGGATAAAGCCCCAGAAGCAGAATGGGAGAGGCAGAAATAAGAATATCAGAACTTCAGGATAACACAGCACAGCTAGAAACCTCAAGTAAAGATTATGAAAAAATTTTAAAAACACAAGAGTGGAAAAACTAGGAAATAGGGGAAACTATGAAAAGACCAAACTTCTGCATCATAGGGATAGAGGAAGGAGAAGAATCCCAAGAGAATGGTATTCAACAGATCCTCAACAGAATAATAGAAAAAAAGTCCCTAAACTGAAAAAAGACAAATCCATAGAAATACAAGAAGCACATAGAACACCAAATAGACGAGACCAGAAAAGAAATTCCCCACATCATAACATAGTTTAAACACTAGATGCTCAAAACAAGGACAAAACACTGAAAGCCACAAGAGAAAAACAAGTTACATATAAGGAGAAACCCATCAGAATCACACCTGACTTCTCAGTGCAAACTATGAAAGCCAGAAGAACATGGACCAAAGTATTCCCAGTACTAAATGACTTCAGATGCCAACCCAGATTACTATACCCAACAAAAAATTTCAATCATAGTTGAAGGAGAAAGAAAAATCTTTCAGGACATAAACAAAATGAAGAAATACATGTCAAAAAAACCAACACTTCAGAAAATCCTCGAATCAATTCAAAGAAAAGAGGAAAGGAGCAACTATTCTTAAGTAACCCAAAAGAGAAAGTACCAAAAGTATAACAGAGTAAATAAATACCTAGACCAAGAATGTAAACAAAAAATAATTTGAAAGGAAATGACACACATCTCTCAATAATAACCTTAAACATCAATGGTCTAAACTCCCCAATCAAAAGACATAGACTGGAAGAATGGATTAGGAAACAGAATCCTTCTATAGGCTGCCTCTGAGAAACCCATCTCACCCTCAAGGACAGACAGCACCTTAGCGTGAAAGGATGGGAAAAAATATTCCAAGCAAATGGTACCAAAAAGCAAGCAGGAATGGCTATTCTAATATAAGACAAAATAGACCTCAGAGTAAAATTAATCAGAAAAGACAAAGAGAGCCATTATATCCTTATCAATGGAACAATTACCCAAGACTATCTCACAATCTTAAATATTTATGCACCAAACTCTGGTGCACTGAACTTTATAAACACAATCCTTCAAGACCTCAAGACACAAATTAGTCCCAGTACACTAATAGTGGGGGACTTCAATAACCCACTGAGCCACCAGGATAGGTCAACTGGACAAAAAATAAACAGACAGACATCAGAACTGAACAACACAATACACCAAATGGACCTCACAGATATCTACAGAATATTCCATCCAAACACCAGACAATATACTTTCTACTCAGCGCCCCATGGAACAATCTCCAAAACTGGCGACATACTGGGACACAAAAGAAACCTCAACAAATACAAAAAGATTGAAATTATTCCATGCCTTCTATCAGACCACAGTGCAATAAAGCTCAATACTAACACCAGGGTAAGCCCTACTATCTATAAGAACACATGGAGACTAAACAACATGATACTGAACAATGAGTGGGTCAGGGAAGAAATAAAGAATGAAATAAAAGCATTCCTGGAATTAAATGAAAATGACAATACAACACAACAAAACCTGTGGAATACATTAAAGTCAGTCCTAAGAGGGAAATTTATAGCCCTAAGTGCCCATATTAAAAAAAAAACAAACAGAAAGAGAACAAGTAAATGATCTAACACTGCAGCTGAAAACATTTGAAAGACAACATCAAATGAACCCTAAACCCAAGAAGAAATAACAAAAATCAGTGCAGAAATAAATGAACTAGAAACGAAGAAAACAATACAAAAATCAATGAATCCGAAAGCTGGCTCTTTGAAAAGATAAACAAAATAGACAGACCTCTAGACCCATTAACCAGAAGAAAGAACAACTCCAAATCAATAGCATTTGTGATGAAAGGGGAAACATCACTACAGATAAAGAAGAGATCCAGACAATCATATGAGAATACTTCAAAAACCTATTCTCTACTAAATTTGAAAACCTAAGAGAAATGGATGAATATCTGAAATCCTGGGATTCGCCAAAGTTTAACCAAGAAGAGATTGGCAGCTTAAACAGACACATAACACTTGAGAAAATTGAAGATGTAATAAAACACCTCCTAACTACAAAAAGCCCAAGCCTAGATGGTTTCAGAGCAGAATACTATAAAACATTTAAAGAGGTCTTACAACCATTATTACTCAAACATTTCAGAAGGATACAGACAGAGGGAATTATCCCAAATTCCTTCTAGGAAGCCAGCATCACTCTAATACCAAAACCAGGCAAAGACACAAACAAGAAAGAAAACTATAAACCCATATCAATGATGAACACAGATGCAAAAATTCTTAACAAAATACTTGCAAATCACATACAGACCCACATCAAAAATGTCATCCAACATGACCAGGTTGGATTCATATCAGAGATGCAGGGATGGTTCAACACACATAAATCAATAGCTATTATAAAACACATAAATGGACTTAAAGACAAAAACCACACAATCATCTCAGTTGATGCAGAAAAAGCTGTTGACAAAATCCAGCATCCCTTCATGCTTAAAGTCTTAGAAGGAATTTGACTGGAGGGATCTTTCCTCAATATAATCAAAGCCATATACAAGAAACCCACAGCCAACATCATCCTAAAAGGAGAAAAGTTGGAAGCATTCCCTGTAAAGGCAGGAACATGGTATGGCTGTCTACTATTGCCATTCCTCTTCAAAATAGGGCTTGAAATGCTTGCTATGGCAATAAGGCAAGAAAGCAAATTTAAAGGAGTACTACTTGGAAAAGAGGAAGTAAACTATCCCTTTTTGCAGATGATACGATTGTTTACCTAACAAAAGCTAAAAACTCCACCAGAAAACACTTAGAAATGATCAAAAGTTTCAGTAAAGTGGCGGGATACAAAACAAACCTAGACAAATTAGTAGCCTTCCTTTACACCAACAATAAGCAACTGTAGAAGGAATATAAGGAGACCTTCCCAATCACAATAGCCACAAAAAATAATAAAATACCTAAGAATAATCCTAACCAAAGACACCAAAGACCTCTACAACAAAAATTTTTAAACCTCCTAAAGGAGATTGAAAATGACATCGAAAGATGGAAAAAACTCCCATACTCATAGATTGGAAAAATTAATATAATAAAAAATGTTCATTCTACCCAAATTAATATACAGACTCAATGCAATTGCAATCAAAATCCCGATGAGCTTTTTCACAGACTTAGAAAAAATAATCCTTAAATTCATATGGAAAAACAAAAGACTCCGAATAGCTAAAGCAACCCTGAGGGAAAACTACAATACTGGGGGGATTCCATTACCAGACTTCAAGCTATTTTACAGGGCTATAGTCATAAAGACAGCCTGGTACTGGCAAAAAACAGAACCATTGGCCAATGGAACAAAACTAAAGACCCAAACTTGAGCTCATATAACTTCAGCCACCTCAAATTTGACAAAGGGGCCAAAACCCTCAATGGAGGAAAGATAGTATCTTCAGCAAATGGTGTTGGCAAAACTGGATCACCAATTGTAGAAGAACAAAATTAAACCTCTACCTCTCACCCTGTACAAAAATCAAATCCAAGTGGATCAAAGATCTCAACCTAAACCCTGAAACCCTAAAGGTGATAGAAGAAAAAGTTGGAAGCAACCTACAAGATATAGGTGTAGGAAAACACCTTCTAAATCAAACAGCAGCTGCACAGGAAATAAGGACAACAGCTGACAAGTGGGACCTCATCAAACTCAAAAGCTTTTGTACAGCTAAAGAAATAATCAAGGAAGTGAAGAGAAAACCCACATAGTGGGAGGAAACATTCACCATGGATACATCAGCCAAAGCATTAACATCCAGAATATATAAGCTACTTAGAAAGCAAAGAAGTAAGAAAACAATTGACCTACTCAAAAGATGGAGTATAGAGCTGAACGGAGACTTCACCAGTAAGGAAGTAAACATGGCTGAGAAACATCTTTAAAAGTGTTCAACATCATTAATAATTAAGGAAATACAAATTAAAACCACACTAAGGTATCATCTCACTCCAATAAGACTAGCCAAGATCAAGAAAACAAGACACCAAATGCTCGAGAGGTTGTGGGGAAAGGGGAGCACTCATCCACTGCTGGTGCGAATGTGAACTGGTACAACCACTGTGGAAAACAGTGTGGAGAAACCTTAAAAAAATTCAGAATGAGCCTACCACCTGACTCAGCCATACCACTCCTGGGTATATATCCACAAGACGCATCCGACCACAAAGATACATGCACAGCTGTGTTTATTGCAGCTCTCTTCACAATAGCAAAGAGCTGGAACCAACCCAAATGCCCCTCAACTGATGACTAGATAACAAGAATGTGGTACATCTACACAATGGATTTCTATGCAGCATTAATGAAAGATGGCATCATGAGCTTTGCTGGTAAATGGATGGAACTTGAAGCAATTATACAAAGTGAAGTAACAGTCCCAGAAAAAAAGTGAATTGTTTCCCTCATTTGTGGATGCTAACACCAAATCCCTAGTTGGCAGGCAAACAGAGCAACCTTATTATTATATTTCATTATATCTAAAAGCAACTGTGCTATTACAATGTGAATCTATAAATGGGCTCTAGAATTGTCTTACCACTTATACTCATATGCTGTAATTACCATATATAGATGGAGGAGATGTAGTCATACTCTAAGAAAAGAATGTAAAGTTACACAACTTTATACCTGCATGCAAATTTACTGTTAAAATGTGAATCTCTAAATGTGCTTAGGAATCAACCTACAGTTTATTGTCAGAATTTTTAATTTTGACTTATGTGTGCATATTTTGGAATAATATAAAATTAAAAAGTATTGATAAAAAAAGGAAGTGAGAATAATTTGGTCCAAGCTTTTCTGGATTTCATTGTTTGCATTGAGAAGTCACCTGTACTTCAGATTATTTTCCCTTTTATTTGCCTCTTGTTTTTATTTTGCAGCTTTTGGTATTCTCTATTTTTGTGACTATGTAGTGTTTTTACTATGATGTTGCATGGGGAATTTCTTTTCTGGTCCTGTCTATGGTGTTCGATGTGCTTCTTCTATTTGTATGAGTGTGTCTTTCTTTAATGTAAGGAAATTTTCTTTCACAATTCCATTGAAGATTTGGTTAATACCATTATCCTGAGATTTTTCTCCTTTGTCTATACCTATGATATATAGGTTTGGTCTTTTCATGGTGTCCCAAATTTACTGATAATTCCATTCCTGGTTTTTTTTTTTTTAATGTTTCATAATTTTTGCTTGAGTGGTCCAGTTCTTCCATGTTGTCCCCCCAGTCTTGATATTCTGTTTTCTTCTTCATTCCTTCTGTTATTGAGGCTTTCTCACATCCTTTTCAGATGCCTTATTGAGTGTTCCACTTCCTTTTTCATTTCAGCCTGAGTTTTCTTCAGTATATCTATATATTTTGTAAATTCATTCTGAGGTTTATCTCTAACATATTTTAGTTTATCCCTATCATCTTCTTTAGTTTATTCCTATCTTCTTTTACTTCTTTGATTTGTTTGTGTGTTCTTTTTTGAATTAAAGACTAACTTTGTATTTTACAGATGTCTTCATCATCGTCCTATTAGGTATAAATGGTGCTTGGTCTAAGCTTCAGTTTCTCACTTTTGACTTTGTACTGCAGACCAGCTAGTTCTTGGCCAGATAGTCAGGAGCTCCTTCAGAGGCCAAGAAAGGAAACAATCAGGCAGGCTTGAATCCTACACCATATGGGTTTCACCTATCATCTATCCAGGGCCGGTTGCAATCTACCTGATTGGTCCAAGGACAGAGAAGTCTAGCCTGAAGCCAAGGGAGGGGCCCCAGGTGGCCTCTACCTAGTGGGTAGGTAGTCTGGAATACCACCACATCTGAACAGTTGTGGACTATCATCACGTACTGGAGGCCAGCTTCACACATTCACTGGGAGAGTTATACTCAGAGAACCACTGCATTACTGCTTATTGGCTCTCAATGGTGGGTTGCAAAGTCTGTATCTGGAACCAGCGGCAGGGAAGCTTATTCTGGGATTGAGGGAGTTACCCTAGGTGTTCTCTAGCTAGTGGTAAGAAGTCTGGAATTGCTCTACCACCACAACCTGATTTCCACCTTGAAATTTTACTTTTTTTTAAAGGTCTTACAGCATATTCTCCAATATTGAGGACAGCATGGCCAAGAGCTCAAGGCAGGAGTCTGTTGTGTCCAGCACCTCCTTTTAGTGACCTGCCTCAGGACCTCTTATCATGCAGGTTGACCTCATTCAGTACCTGTACTCTCCACACTCCCCTTCTTATCAGGACCCACTCCAATTTTTAATGCATTTAAGTATAGTTTTATCATATCATCTGCAAACAGGGATAGTTTCACTCCTTCTTTTCCAATTAGTACTTCTTTAATTTCTCCTTCTTGCCATATTGCCCTAGCAAGTGTTTCAAGCACTAAAATGAAGAGGAATGACAATAGGGAATGCTTCTTGTTTTTCTCCATTTAGGACGATGTTGGATGTGGGTTTGTTGCATATGGCTTTGATTTTATTTAGAAATGTTCCCTTCAGTCCAATTCCCTCTAGAACTTTAAACATGAAGGGAAGATCTTCTACAACCAAAATTTTAAACCCTTGAAGAACTAAATTGATAAAGATATCAAAATATGGAGAAACCTCCCATGCTCATGGATTGGAAAAATTAATACAGTAAAAACATCCATTCTACCCAAATTAATATACAGATTCAGTGCAATACTAATTAAAATCCAAATGAGTTTCTTCACAGACTTGGAAAAAATCCTTAAATTCATATAGAGAAACAAAAGACCCCAAATAGCTAAAGCAATCCTGAGAGAAAAATACAATATCTTACCAGACTTCAAGCTACATTATAGGGCTATAGTCATAAAGACAGCCTGGTACTGGCACAAAAACAGACCTATTGACCAATGGAACAAAATTGAAGATCCAAACTTGAACTCATACAATTTCAGCCATCTCATATTCAATAAAAGGGCCAAAAACACTCATTGGAGGAAAGATGGCATCTTCAGCAAATGGTGCTGGCAAAACTGGATCACCAAATGTAGAACAAAATTAAACCCCTACCTCTCACCCTGTAAAAATGTCAACTCCAAAAGGATCAAAAACCTGAATGTGAAACCTGAAACTCTGAAGGTGACAGAAGAAAAAGTTGATAGCAATCTACAAGAGATAGTAGTAGGAAAAGACTTTCTAAATCAAACAGCAGCTGCACAGGAAATAAGGACAATAGCAGATAAGTGGGACCTCGTCAAACTCAAAAGATTCTGTACCGCAAAAGAAACAATCAAGTAAGTGAAGACAAAACCCACAGAGTGGGAGGAAATCTTCACTAGTGATACATCTGACAGATCATTAACATCCAGAATATATAAACTACTCAAAAATCAAAGAAAAAAACAAATGACTCACTCAAAAGATGGAGTAAAGAGCTGAATAGAGACTTCACCAGTGAGGAAGTAAAGATGGCTGAGAAATATCTTTAAAAGTGTTCAAAATCAAGATGCAATAACTTGCACAGGCAGGGCAGATACACACGTACAACTGGGGTGGTCTGGCACAGGGACGGCTGGGAGAGGGTCTCGATTCTGAGCCCTCTTTCTGGGGTCCCCATCTCGGAGGTACTGGGGCACGGGCTAGGTCAGGCGTGCAATCCACCCCTACCCCCGCCAATGGGAATTGCTGAGAATCCAAGTGGACTTCCTTTTGGAGAACCTTCAGAACAGAAAGAGAAGACTGACTTAGGCTTCCAACATCCAGTATATAAACAAAATTGAAAACCTGAAACCTAGACAAGTCAATACTCCATAAAAAAAAAAAGGAGGAGAAAAGGGAAAACAAAACAAAACAAAAAAAGCATTGGAAGGAGACAAGCAAAATCATCCTCTAATATAGTGAAAAGTCATTTGTGATTTGAACCACAAAAAGGAAACCCACATGCCAGGGACACGATGAAGAGACAACATGGGAAAGGCACAGGATATTCCCACACCAGGCCCTACCAAAGCTGGAGGAGATAGCTACAATGGGATCCCCTTGGAAGAGACCCAAGGAACAGAAATTAGAGGAATAACTGCAGACCTACACAGAGAAGTTAAAGAAAATAAAGAAGTCAGAGAACTAAAGAGAGAGAATGAAAAACTCAAAAGTACCTAGAGGGATACAATGACAAACGTTGGAAAGAACTAAAGGAACAGA
>VZQC01000085.1:15000-36103 GCA_009823505.1 Rhizomys pruinosus | reverse complement strand
TATTAATGATGTTGAACACTTTTTAAGATGTTTCTCGGGGCTGGAGAGATGGCCTAGCGGTTAAGAGCGCCGATCGCTCTTACAGAGGACCCGGGTTCGATCCCCAGCACCCACATGGCGGCCGAGAACCGTCTGTAACTCCAATTCCAGGAGAACTCCAGCTCCAGGGGAATCCGAGACCCTCTTCTGACCTCCGCGGCATTGCACGACACGGGTGCACAGACCTGCATGCAGACAGTACATTCATACACATGCAAAGAAAAATAATAAAAAAAAAAAGAAATACACAAAGCATCAATAAAAAAAAGTGTTCAATATCATTAATAATTACGGAAATGTAAATTAAAACCACTCTAAGATATCATCTCACTACAATAAGACTGGCTAAGATCAAGAAAACAAAAGACACCAAATGCTGGAGAGGTTGAGGGGGAAGGGGAACACTCATCCGCTGCTGGTGGGAATGTAAACTTGTACAACCAATGTGGAAAGCAGTGTGGAGAACCCTTAAAAGACTCAAAATGAGCCTGTCACCTGACCCAGGACTCCCTGGGTATATACCCAGGAACCTGGCTCATCCTACTACAAAGATGCATGCACATCTATATTTATTGCAGCCCTCTTCAGCATAGCAAATAGCTGGAAGCAACCCAAATGACCCTCAACTAATGAGTGGATAACAAAAACGTGGTATATCTACACAATGGAGTTCTATGCAGCAGTAAGTAAAGATGACATCATGAACTTTGCAAGTAAATGGATGGAACTCGAAATAACACAGCTCCCCCCACCAGAAACAAAAAATGGGGAATAGTTTCCCTCATTTGTGGGTGCTAATGCCAAATCCCCCAATTGAAAGGCAAGCTGAGCAATGTTATTGTTATATTTCTTTGTTCTGAAAGCAACTGTGATGTTATAATGTGTATTAGTCACTTTTCTGTTGCTGTGATAAAGCACCATGACCAAGGAACTTATAAAATTAAGAGTTTATTTGTGCTTACGATTGGTGGTTCCAGGAAATTAGAGTCCATTGTTGCAGGAGGCGTGGCGGCTGGATCTGGAGCAGCAAACCGAGGGTCACATCTTGCAAAGAGCACAGGAAGCAGAGAGGGCAACTGTAGACCACAGAGGCTTGTTAAATCTCACTAAGGCTGCCCCCAGTGACACACTTCCCCCAGCATGGCCACACCTTCTAAGACCTCCAAAAACAGCACCACCAACTGGAGACAAATGTCTGAATACCTAGAGCCTATGGGAGACACTCATCCAAACCACCACATTCCACTCCCTGGCCCCCATAGGCTCCTGACCATATAAAATGCAAAATGCATTTAGTCCAACCTTAAAAGTCCCAACAGTCTGTACCAGTCTCAATGCCATTCAAAAGTGTACAGTCCAAAGTCTCCTCTGAGACTCAGGCCAATCTCCCAAACTGTAAGCTCCTGTAAAATCAAAAGACAAATTACAAACTCCCAACATACAGTGGAACTGAATACACATTCCCATTCCAAAAGGGAGGAATAGAGGCATAGTGAGGAAACACTGGACCAAAATAAAACCAAAAACCAGCAGGGCAAACACCAAGTCCTGTAGCTCCACATGCAACTTCTGGGACTTGACTTCCAAAGGGCTTAGATGGCTCAGCTCTTCCAGCTTTGCTTGCAACATACATCTCTTTCTTAGGCCAGTACCACTCCCTGTATGCAGCTCTCCTTGGTAAATATCTCACAGGTCTGGCATCTCGAAAGTATTCTTGGGGTCTCCAATGCCCACCAGGCTTCACATTCATAGCTTCACACAATGGCCTATCAGGGCCTACTTTATGCAGGGACACCCCTGCTGCGCTCTGCCTGACCTTGGCAGCTCTCTGAAACCGTGGAGGAAAAACTGATGACCCCTTCACTCTTGCAAACTTCATTTCTCTAAAGCCAGCACCACGTGAATGAAACTGCCGAGTTTGGCTGCAATTTTGGGATGGAATCTCTCCTACTTTAACCACATTTGCCATTTTTCTCTGCCCTGGACTTGTTGGAGGATTAGGTGGGTGTGGTCTTGCCCTGAAGGTACTGATTCTTTTGTTTACTTGTAAATCTCCAAGCCTCTCCTTAATGGCTTTAATCTCCTTATGAAAGGGAGCCTCTCCTTCACATGCCTTGGCCCCACCTTTAATCTTCCTAGTGCAGTTTTCAGATCCAAACTGTACATTCTGCATTTCTTTCTGCCCCATCTGCTTTTTTTCACTGTAGAGCTGCATAATATTCACCATTAAAAGCCACACCACCATTTCTACATTAGGCTGTCTTGCAATATCCTTCACCAAAGACATCAGTCCACCGCTTTTCAACTTAGCATCAAGCAAGCATTTGGGCTGTGGGCAAACTGCTGCCAGACTCTTTATCAAAATATCCCAGGTGCTGCCTAAGCCTTTATTTTCCCCTGGAACCACATCTTTTGCAGCCATGCTTTCTTCCAGGCCTCCACTAGAATGGCCCTTTAAGCTCTGCTTACAATAGTCAACAGCCTTTCCAGCCCAAAATTCCAAAGTCTTCCACACTTCTCCAAACATACACATGGTCAGGTTCTTCACAGCCAACACCCCACTCCTGGTACCAATAACTGTATTAGTCACTTTTCTGTTGCTTTGATAAAGCACCATGACCAAGGAACTTACAAAAGGAAGAGTTTATTTGAGCTTATGATTGGCGGTTCCAGGGAATTAGAGTCCATTGTGGTGGGAGGCGTGTTGGCTGGATCTGGAGCAGCAAACCGAGGGTCACATATTGCAAAGAGCACAGGAAGCAGAGAGGGCAACTGTAGACCACAGAGGCTTGTTAAAACTCACTAAGCCTGCCCCCAGTGACACACTTCCCCCAGCATGGCCACACCTTCTAAGACCCCCAAAAACAGTGCCACCAACTAGAGACAAATGTCTGAATACCTAGAGCCTATGGGGGACACTCATCCAAACCACCACATTATGTGAATCTCTTAATAAGCCTTAGAATTAACTTACCACTTACTTTCAGACATGGTAATTAATGTATATGGGCAGAATGTATAGATTTATATTTTAGAGTAATATAAAATTAAAGGGAAAAATGTGAACTCCTAAATATATATCAGAGTTAACATACAGTTTATTCATGAAGGACATAATTCTGGTACATATATGACATTTATATAGGCATATTCTGGAGAATTTCAATTGAGAAGGAACGACAATGACATAAGGAATAGTTCAAAGAAGAACGGATATAGTTAAATTCTGTCCAAAACAATAAACCTTTGCAGAGAAAAACTTTAAAAAGACTGAGAGAGGGGATGGAGAGATGGCCTAGCAGTTAAAAGCACCAACTACTCTTGCAAAGGACCCAGGTTCAATCCACAGCACTCACATGGCAGCTGAGAACGGTCTTTAGCTCCAGTTCCAGGGGAATCTGACATCTTCTTCTCACCTCCCCAGCATTGCATGACACTGGTGCACAAACTTACATGCAGACTGTATATTCATATACATAAAAAAGAAATAAAATTAAATAAAATTAAATTTAAAAAATTAAAAGACTGAGAGAAATATAAAGGACATGTATGGCAGAATACATGATCTGGGGTGAGGTGGGAGGGAGGAAAAGGAGAATATGTCTAAATTGAACTGAAAAATGATGAAATACACAAAACATCAATAAAAGTAATATATTTAAAATAAAAAATGAAGTAATAAAAAGCAGTCCCTGATACCTTTTTGAATGTAAAGAAGTACCAAAGGGAAACTAAATGTACTCTTGGAAGTTAGTGTAATTTGACACCACTTGCCCATTTTATTGATAAAACTGTTGCTAGACCCATTGATGGTGCAACAGGAACATAGATCACTAACCCAGGTGCTCTCCCCGAAAGCAGTGGAGAATCTGGAGGAATGGGTCTAAATTTGGTTAAGAAATGCTGTATGAAATCCACAAAACTTCAATAAAAAACATGCAAACAACAGTAAAATCCCAATGCATAGTTACTATACTATAAGCATTTAAAGAAAAATCATATAATTATTTATATAAACACTTTGATATGGTACTGGTAGAATATTAATTTTATTTTATAGCACTATGTCTTTATACCCACACTGATACAATTATTAACTACAAGAAAGAGTGACTAATAAATATCCAAACTTCATTACTACCAAATAAGTGGGTAACACAAGGCAATTAGTTTGATAAAATTTTTCAACAAAAGGATGGAGAAATAGACCAGTGGATAAAAACACTTGTTATGCAATCATAAAGACCTAAGTTCAAATCTCCAAGCCCCAAATAAAAATCAAATTGTAGTAGGGTGGACATGTAACCTCAGCAATGTGGTGGCTGGAGACAGGATATTTGCTGAGTTTCCTGACCAGCCATGTTAATGGAGGGGTAAGGAGATGAAAAGCCTGGTGAACTTTAGTTACAGGGAGAGAGCCCATCTCAAGGAAGTAAGGTAAAGAGTGATAGAAGAGGTACCAGATGTTTTCCTCTGGCATCTGCGTATGCACATAGGCACATACACATACACACACACTCACTATCATAAATACATACACACAAAGCAAATCTTAAACAAAAATCCATTCATTCTTTATTAATATATTACCTGATAAAATTATATTGAACATTAAAAGCACTAAAATATAATTGCATGTTCTAGATCAGCAAAATGAAAAATAAAATTAAAGAATAATTTGGGTTCGCATAAATGAGCAAAAGCCACATCATAGAGTGTGTCCTGATCAGCCCTGAGTTACCATTGAAGAATCCGTGTTCCTGTCAGTATCTCTGTAAGACATCAGTACCTAGAAGACAAACGTGAAGTCACTTTCCCTAACTGGCTTAGCTCACCAGAACATTCTTTCATCTATTAACATTTATTATGCATATTCTACATTGCTATGTATAAAAAAGTATATTTATTCTGAATTAATGAAAAAAGGTATAGCCCCTGTTTTCAAATAGTTCAAAGTTTCTTTACAGAAACTGACAAGTTGAGAGACTAAAAGTCGATCTAAGATAAGCCTATGCATAATCTTGGTATTGAAGAGGGTTGGACAAAGTTGAGGTCCCAAAAGCCTTCTTGGCAGCTTAAGCGAAGTATTGAAAGTTAAATCTGAGTTAGACAGGTGGGGGAAAAGAATAGGTGCTCAGAAAAAAGGGTGATGTATGCCAAAACTCAAAGGTGTGAGAAACCATAGAGAAAGCAAATGCCTTGTATTCCACACAGAAATCTTTAGACAAGCAATAGAGTGTCACTCTGGTAGAGTGACATCATTAGGCATGGTCATTAGAAAGCTGATCTGAGAGCTGGTGAGAGGGCATAAGGGTGAAGAGCACTGGCTGCTTTTACATTGGCGTTCCAGCACTCAAGTGGTAGCTAACACCTGTCCATAAGTCCAGTTTCTCTGGATCTGACACCCTCTTCTGGCCTCTGTGGACACTGCATGACACAAATGCACTTACATACATGAAGGTAAAACGCTGATACACATACAATTAAAAAAATAAAAATTAGAAAAAAAGACATCTGAATCTGCTGGCTTGCATGGAATCCAATAAGAGAGCTCCACACTGTTAAGGTAAGGACTGAGGTAAGAATCCTAGAAAACACTGGATTTCTCTAGATTGCTACCACTATTACCTCCATCAACTTATTATCCTCACCACAATAAGAGAAGTACCAGTCATACATTATCTCCTTTGATTTTTGTAATTTCAACAGTTCCATTATTATCCACTTTTATAGCCAGACAGAAGGTCTAAGATCTACTCTCACAAGTAATAATGAGGGTTAATATGATATATAGGGGCACTGGTATTAGTCCTTAAAGCTAAATTGCATTTTCACATGACTTCCCATGATTTGCTAAATCTGAATTGTGATACAATTGATTTGGTTAGGATCCACCGCATTCTGGATATAAAGCAGTCAGATACTAGACAGAGAGGAGACTGTGATGACTCTTCATTATATCCAAACTTCAAAACAGTTCATTACAAAACTGGAAAACGTTAATGAAACTAGGGTTTATTATGTTAAGTGAAAAGTCTAGACAGAGACAAGTACCACATGTTCTCACTCATGTTGATCACACAAGTAGAAAAATGAATAGAGTGACTAAATTTTAGGGAGCTGAACAGGATAGAGGGTGGCTGGATGATGGCTAGATAGGAGGTACAAGTATTATTGTCTACAGTATGATGGCTATAATATAAAAACCCAAACATTTTACAGTGAACTATGAGGAAGCAGCTGGAGGTTTCCCAATACAAAAGCACTAATGAATATTTAAGGAGATGCAAATGTTAGTTGCCTTGATTTGGTCATTATTGATTACATACATCAATCATATTACCACATTGTACCACATAAATATGTACAATTAAATAGTAAAATTTAACCAATGTATTCCTCAACCCTGGCAAATAACAAAAATAAAAGGGGATGCATATTCAAAAATGTAAAGTACATGAAAACTGTTCTATGAACAATAAATGTTTCAAAACATTGAAAATTAAAATATTAAATTCTACCTGGAAGGCAATTCACAGATTTCATTTGCAGGGAAAAATCTGTCAAGATTAATAATCACACCTCTTTTTCATCAAACACTTTGAACTATCGTTTTAGTGGCCCAGATTTGAGTCCTAGTATTTCCCTAGTTATATGATTCATGACTGCAACCTGTTACATGTTAACCGATTTATTCTCTGTGAAGTGAAACTATATTCACAGCACTATTCATATCCTGCATAATCAAACTAGTGAAGAGTGAACAAGTGTTTCATTATTTTGAGAGGATATAAGAGTAGTGCTCTCACCTAAACACATTTTGGCTGATGGCTTCAAGACCCACTCACCAAAGCAGGAAAGACCTGGCTTCTGGGAAGGATCTCAGGAAGGAAGGAGCTCCATAACTAAAAAATTCATTGTTTTCACTCAGCACAAAACACTGTAATGCTGCCGAAAATGCTAAAGATATACATAAGCCCAAATGAGTCTTGGAAACAATACTGGAAAAAGAATATAGTCTTTTTCAATTTAAAATACATTTCAGATTTACGAGTATATCCATATATGTGGAGAGTAGAGAAAATGAAGCAGACAAGGCATAATATAAATAAATTTCCAATACATCTTTTGTCTACATTTTACTATACAGTCATGATCTTATATTTCTGACCCTCTTCTGTGTTAAGGAAAAACTTTTCTGTTCCATGGTTATTTTTTAGTAATGTATTTATTATTTTTATTTTATGTGTATGAGTGTATTACCTGTATGTATATAAGTGTACCCATGTTGTTCAGTGCCCACAGAGGCCTAAAGAGGATTTCTGATACCCTGGAACTGGAGTTATGGAAAGTTGTTAGCTGCCCTGTGGGTGCTGGGAATCAAACCCAGGTCCTCTACAAGAGTAGCCAGTGCTCTTAAACACTGGCCTATTTCTCCAGTCCCTTCCCCATTGTACTTAAAGAACCAGAAGCCAGATGTAATTAGGACCCAATATCAGAATAAATAATGCTCATTTCAGTCCTTGTTAAATAAAAAAAAATCTGAAAGTACTCAATTGCAAGTCAAATCAATGTATTTTAAGTCTTGAATTATAACGTTCACACAGATTTTTCCTATAACTATCAATTATCTTCTGCCACCTTATTTCCATGTGGGTGAAATAGGATTAAAGATTTCTTTTCAAATACTCTAAAGCTAAAATGAGACTGTGCAATGTGATGGAGTATAAGGGCATTGAGAGAATAGATCTTGACTATTTTTTACCTGCTTCCTAGCCCAATAGAGTCCTCCACTTGGTAATCATTGCTCCCTCAATAATGTTTAAATGAACACATGAGTGAAGGTATAAACGAAATAGTAAAATAAAAAGTAGAGTGAAAACAATATCCTGGTAAAACAGCAAAGCCATTAATTTATAGGAGACAAAAGAAGCTTCAAAAGCCTGGTTTATTAAAATTAATTGTCCAGTCTAATTGAATTCACAGAATTACTTGATTTAAATTTACAGGGTAATTTCTCTCCAATTACAGACACAGTAATCTGATACAGGCAAAGTGCCAACATGCACACTGGATCACTGAGATCTCTCAGACTTGGCATGATACCATTTGATTTTCTGACCTTTGCTTGCAGATAAGAATATTTATGTGTTCCTGTTAAGAAAGTATGTTTATATGTCCATCCTTACTTTTCTAAGTAACCAATGAGTTAAGATTAATTCTCTAAATTGATTAAGACCTGATAAAATCATAAGATATTGGAAATAAGTTCAAGAGGTTTATTATAAAGCTTGATGACAATAGCTTATATTTGTTAATTTGTTAATTATCTTAACTATTTCACAATATACACGTTAAAACAAGCTTACATAATAAATGCATTCAATATTTCAATTGAAAATTAGTTAAAAGAAAATTTAAAGTGTTTCATTCCTAATATGCAATTAACAATTTTTTATAAATATGAAAGATTTTCAAACATTTGTTAAATTTCTACTATACATTGATTCTGAAAGTGTTCATTTTCTTGCAGTTAAATACATAGATCTTTCTGTCTTAAAAAATCTGAAAAAATAATCTCTGTGTAATGTTGAAATAGATAATAATTCTGTGATATTTTATCCTGTATTATAATAAACATTTTAACTTAAAGAAATCAATAACCAGTGAAATAGAAAATAATTACTCTGTTAAAATATAAATATTGCACTATAAAAATGTAAGCCAAGGAATAAGAATTAGCACATATTTGGAAGTCTTAGATTGTAAGATCGTTCCCTGACATGGATCTAGGAACTTCCCATATGTGAGTCCTTATTATTAACTTGTTGTTACTTTCATGGTCTCATGGTTTTTAATTATTTCACAGCATGGAATGAACTTAATTCTCTAGAGGCAAATACTCATGAGTTTATCTTGATTACTTTATAACCAGCATTTACTTTGAAGAAGTAAGGGAAAATACATATTAGTCAAACAGTTCTTCTAATTAATGTTGATAGTTTCAGAAACTCCAAAGATTCAATTAAAAAAATAATATTCCATTTTCCCCAATTGATTAGCATCTGCAATTTTACTCAAAATTAGCGTTTCATTTTATTGGTGCTCTGAGTATAAAAAATTTCAGTAATTTAATATCTGAATTGCAGGAAAGTAATAAGATTAAAGGTAGCCAAGCTTAACTAACCTTAAAAATTATTTGTTTTCATGATCTTCTCTTAATACAACATTAGTTCTTTGCTTAAGAGGAGTAAAGAGATCCCCAGTCTTTCCCTCCTATGAGTACAAGTGTTTGGATGCATGCTCTATGTCTGTGGTAAGTAAACAGGACAGGACTCCAGTTTGTCCTCACTCCTGATGCCACACACCTTCTCTTGGCACTTCATCTGGTCTCAGGGGGGAATTCCTGCAGAAATTGGCTTCTCCATAATCTCTTGACAGATGGCTCTGTTGGCAAGATCCTTAGCTCTTAGGAGCACTGCACAGGCTTTTATTCTCCTGCAGTACCTTCTCAGAGGTTTCATATTTTAATTGCACATTGATAATATCTCATGTCCTAACAGGTCACAGCATCATTACAGTGTTGTTTTTAAACTGCTTCTTTGGTTTTTTGATTTCTATAAATTTTCCAAGTTGGATTCCTTTTAGACTTTAATTATTTTCCTACTCTCATTCTCAGACGCAGCTGGAGGAAATAGTTCAATTTTAAAGTACAAACAGTAAATATTGAAATGCTTGGATACAAATAAAGGACTTTTGCATGAGCACTGATGAAAGTATAAACCAGCAAACAAAATTTTTTAATTACTGACTTCCTGGATTTTACATCTCAAATTCTCTCTCTCTCTCTCTCTCTCTCTCTCTCTCTCTCTCTCTCTCTCTCTCTCTCTCTCCCTCTCTCTCCTCTCTTCCTCCCTCCCTCCCTCCTCTCCTTTTTCCTTGTCTTTTTCAAGAAATAAAGTGAAAACACTCTGAACTTACAGGGTAAGTCGTCATATGCATAATATCGTTTGAGGTGGAAATGAGAATTCTGATTTATCAAATATTGTATCTTTATCCTTACATAAGGTGAAGATAGGAAAGATCCAAATCTAAATAGAAAATAAAATGCTTATAAACTTTGACAAAAACTTTCCATCAGGTGTAAGATATAACAAGAGGTGGGTGGAGCTGGAGAGATGCTCAGCAGTTAGGAGAATTGGCTGTTCTTGCAGAAGATGCAGGTTCAAATTCCACCACAGGCATGATGGCTAGCAATCATCCATAACTCCATTTCCAGGATATCTGACGCCCTCCTCTGTCCTCCATGGGCACTGCGTGACACAGCTGCTCTTACGTACAGGCGGGCAGTACATTCATACACATAAAAAATAAGGAAACAAAAATCGAAGAAGTGGGTGAACCATTACTTACTTAAATGTGTTTACAAACTTATACATGGTGATGTTTGCAGTATGTCACTCTTTGGTGAGAATACAAGTTTTTAAGACCTGTTTGACTGAAAAGATGGCCAAATATGGACTTTTATCTTGGAAACATTTTGGTTTAAAAATACTGGAAAGCACTATGGGAGTTATGTCCAATACCTGTGGCCCAGCTGGGCATTCATTTGAAGTACCTGGATCCTGACGGCTGCTCTGAGCCTTTCCCTGTTTGAGTTCCTGATACCTGGTATATTAAATAAATATTTCCTCTTTGAGTATTCACTGAGGTGAGAAAGTAAGGAATTGGTCACTGTGTGAAGTATTTTCAAGAAATGGGTTTTAGAAACCAATAAATAGGTGCAGGTGCTAAGGAAATGGCTCACTGGGTAAAGGCTCTTTTATAACTGTCAGTACCAGAATTCATATCTCCAGAACCCACATAAAAGGTGGACACATGCCGGGCGTGGTGGCACACGCCTTTAATCCTAGCACTTGGGAGGCAGAGGCAGGTGGATCTTTGTGAGTTCAAGGCCAGCCTGGCCTACAAAGCGAGTTCCAGGACAGCTGGGGCTACAGGGAGACCCTGTCTCAAAAAGACAAAAAAAAAAAAAAAAGGTGGAGACATAGTGGGAGTATCTGTAATTCCACTGCTACTACAGAGAGTGGGGAGATAAACAAAAAATAAAAATTTCCTTGAAGCTCCCCAGACATACACAGGAGGAAAACAATAGAAGAAACACCGAGGGGCTGGAGAGATGGCCTAGCGGTTAAGAGCACCGACCGCTCTTACAGAGGACCTGGGTTCAATCCCCAGCACCTACATGGCGGCCGAGAACTGTCTGTAACTCCAATTCCAGGAGAACTCCAGTTCCAGGGGACCCCAACACCCTCTTCTGACCTCCGCGGCATTGCACGACACGGGTGCACAAACCTGCATGCAGACAGTACATTCATACACATACAGAAATAAATAAAATTAAAAAAAAAGAAACACTGAAACAAGGTAGAAGACAAGGGTGAATACCCATAGTTGTATCCTGACATAAACATGTGCATAGGTACACACACACACACACACACACACACACACACACACACACCAACAGCTGATTGCAAAACATATAACCAACTGAGAAAGGAGGTATGAATGAATGCTGCAGCCTTCTTCAGAAGTCTAAGTGATATTCTTGATGAACACACCTTCAATAGGGTATGACTGAGCAGGACTTGCAGGTCTGCGCACATATATGACACGGTATCAGTAGCTACTCTCTCTTTTTGAGACTTCTTTTTTTTTTTAATTTTTATTTATTTTTGTATGTGTATGAGTGTACTGTCTGCGTGCAGGTCTGTGCACCCGTGTCGTGCAATGCCGCGGAGGTCAGAAGAGGGTTTCGGATTCCCCTGGAACTGGAGTTCTCCCGAACCGGAGTTTCAGACGGTTCTTAGCCGCCATGTGGGTGCCGGGAATCGAACCCGGGTCCGCTGTAAGAGCGGTCGGCACTCTTAACCGCTAGGCCATCTCTCCAGCCCCTTTTTGAGACTTCTTAACTCTCAACCTAATTCCTTTCAAAAGACCCAGAATGCACTGAGGGATATCCGGTTGGTGGGAATAATTACAGTAGTTCCTTTGTTCTTGTTATTGGGACTAAATTATTGCCTGGCATAGATGAGACCTTATGAATTTTATTTCTATTTCTAATGCCTTATAATAATAGCTCTCTATTTTTATAAACCTAACTGCATAATAATAACTTACATGTTTGATTTAGCTCCAAAAGGTGAATAAGATGAATTCTTTAGAACAAAGATTTGTTTCCCTTCTTTTTGAGTCAAAAAATTGAGTACATTGTGAAGGAAATATTAGATACTGAATAAAAATGTCCTTAATATTGTGTTATTAGTGCATAGAGGGAAGAAAAAATGAATAAGGTTTTATCCAAATCACTAGGCTCATTTTCATCATATTTCAGTTACTGATTTTTGGCTTTGGTTTTTCATTAATTTCACATTTTAATGAGTTTATTGTCATTAATAAACTCCACTTAAATTAGCAGCAAAACCAAAAGTCAATAAAAATATGTCGATAAGGTACTCAATGTCTTGGAGCAGGTTTAGTCATTGAAATCATCTTCATCTCAAAGAAACTACAGCACTATAACAAGTCAACTAGTGAAAGCAGACCAAATATTATCCTTGGGTTTGAAAGGAGTACATATGCCATTCCATGGAAGGTCACTATTTAGATTCTCACCAGAACCAATATCAAAATGTGGTCATCAGTGATTAAATCTAGTAACTGTAAAATAGTAAATCCATATTTCCTAAACACACAGCTGTTGTGTGGGAATAGAGAAAAATAAAAGAATTCTAGTCTATGTAGTACATTAACTGCAAAGCAATTTTTTTTAAGTTTTGAGAGAAAATATTTTTTCATGCTTCTTCCCATATACTTGGTGAGGATTACTTGTGTTACATATTAATAGTAGCTCTAACTTACAATACAAATATCATTAGCAAATAAAACACCTTATTATGCTTCAGAAAATGACAAACACCATTTCAAAATGAACTCTTACATAATTCAATCCAGTGGAAACAAACAAACAAACAAACAAACAAAAACCAATTCAATCCATTGAAATTTCTCCATTCCATATAAAGCAGAGAAAAAAATCACTGTCACTATGTCCTCATTGTAAAAAGGCTACAGTGATACTTAGGAATGCAATAGAATATGAAGTCCAGAGATAAAAATCAATTTGTTTCATATAGTCATTACTTGCCTTTGTATACAAATCAAAAGAAGAAATTATTTTATCCACGGCTTTAGACAGAGTATCACAAGCCTTTAAAGAGAAATGAATAAATAGTTACTGGGAACATTTTATGTTTGTCATGCTGCCTTTTCCTGTATGTTCTAAAAGATAAATTGTTTTGTATTCGATTCCTTACTAAATATCAGAAGCTTTCCTGTTAGTATTCAAATAGAATATGTTAGATCTTGAAGGTAAGTTAGAACTCATCTTATTTAATGCTCTCATTATTTTTACAAACAAAGAAGAAGCATAAAAACTAAAGATACTACAGCATTATAGGAATAAATTTTATAATATGGATATAATCCGGACTAACTGTTGCCTAGTCTTTCACCCCAATGTTACTGTTTATAATGTAACCAAGAACATGGAGGTATGTGCTCCTCTTGTGACATGAGCATATGACCTTTAAACATCAGGGCCTTTCCTTGACCTCAACCTAATATAATAAATAAATATATTAAATAAATATATTTATGCACACTTTTAAAGTGCTGAAAACAGTGTATTTTCCCCATTGCAAACAATGAGAAAATTTGAGAACCCCATTTATAATACTTATATGTCATATTCAAGATCTAGGGATCAAAGGGTAAGATTTTCAAATAAGACAGGGTATATGCTGGTAATCTTCCATTTCATGCTGGAGATACTGTATCAATAGAAGAATAGGCAGAACTCATTAATTTAGGTCCACTCTTGGCCTTACAACAAATGCTAAGAATCAGCTTGTTTCTTATTTCGGGCATAACTGGAATGTGGCTTAGAAACACTTCGCTGCAATGGCCTGTTTGAAGAAAAGACTCTCTATTATGAGGTTACAAATCAGAAACAAAGTTGTTGTATGACATCCAAGCCAAGACTTTCTTTAATAACTCCCCAGAGCCTTACTTAACCCATAGTAGGTGCCTGAAGAAGTCTCAGGGAATTATTGGACATTCTCAGCCACACATGAGTTTAAGTGTTAAGATGACAAGTGCAAGACCTTCTTGACAGCTTCCACTTTCACACTTTAGTAATTCTTTATTCACATTTTGCTACTAGGTCTTTCTTATCTGGCTCAAACTACAAGGAACTGTGCTCAAAACTTTCATTTTTCATCTCCCTATTCTCATGCTAGGAATCTCTTTATCTTCAGAATTTTATGTCCATGCATGGCAATTAATGAATTTACTTAATGTAAGTGACCAAAACGAACCTGTGAACCTTTAAATGACATTCAGAAATATTTCCCCTGGTTTGCCAACAATGGGACACTTGATTTGAATCTTGGGGAAAAATGGTGACCAATTAAGCTACAGCTAAGAAACAGTTCAAATGAAGCATTTAACTCTTTGAAACCAAATTAAAGGAGATAAACAGGCTTATCAAGAGACAAAAAAGGGCACTAACAAAGAAATTATATCATCCAGAACATCATGGACTTTCTCATCCTAATTATCCTGCTTTCCATGGAGCTTCCTTCTCTGTATCTCATGGTGATGGAAGAAGCTAACTTAAATTATGCAATTCACCTGACTCTGGGTGTCACAGACACTAGTAGTGCTGGTATTTTTCTGCTCAGCATCTCCAGGCCTGTTTTGTTAAGTATATCTTTTCCTTTATTGAAACTCCTTTGCTAGCTACCTGTTTTCTTTCTCCATCATTATGTTGCTTTGGAACTAATTTTCCAGTTCAACAGCATGGATAATTTAGAGTCAGCATTCTTATAATTGACATTTTCCCAACTTGTTTTCAGTGTTACAGTTTTCTATGTTCTCTAAAGTTTGGGTACTTAATCCAAGATTTCATGTAGTGAATTGTAGCCTTCTTTAAAAAAAAAAAAAAAAAAAAAAAAAAGGAATTCAGCCTGAGAGCTATCATGCTTGCTTACAAATTATAACTGAAAAAGGATAAAGCAAACATTTCTAAGTATTTTAACAATTTAACTCACAAGGGCTCAAGATCCTCCTTATCATCAACAGAAGTTGGCGTACTTCTCTAGAACATGTAAGGATAATGTTTGCTTCTGAACTTTCAGGAATGGTTGGTCCTACACAGGGTGTGCTGGATAGCTTTACTGTCAACCTGACACAACTGGGTCAAGTGACCCTCAATAAGGGAATTCTCTCCGTTGAACTAGCCTGTCTCCATGTCTGTGGGTCATCTTCTTGAGCCATGCAGGACGGCCCAGCCCACTATGGGCAGTACCACATTTCTTGTATAAGAAAGCAGGCTGAGCATGGGCCAGGGAAGCAAGGAAGTAAGCAATATTCCTCTCTGGTCTTTTCTTCAGCTCCTGTCTACAGGTTCCTTCTCTGAGTTCCTACCTCAGACTTCCTTAGTGATGAACTGAGACCCAAAGCATGTGAGTCAAGTAAACTGCCCCCCCAAGATGGTGTTTGTCAGAATATTTTGTCATGGGGGCACCCAAAAAGCCCCCACCTGGGGTACCAGCATGCAAATAAGCATGGGCAGAGCTAGACAGGCAGACAGCAGGACCACAGGGTAGACAGCAGGCCAAGGGAGCAACCTTTCCCCCTTCATCAAGCTGATGGCACTGTGGAGCAGATGAGCAGTGGTTGCAGTGTAAGTGATTCTAGGCTGCACAGCCAACCTAGAGGAAATGGCAGTCCAGAAGCAAAGTGAGTGACCAATCATTCTTCCATATTAACATTTGAGATTAGCACCAGAATCCAAGCAACAAAACAAACGCATATGCCAAAAACACAAGGAAAAAACAACAACATGGGAAAAGCCCATAATAAATCCACAATAAACTCTATCAGTCCTATAGAAGGAAACAACAATGAGATCTCCCTGGAAGGAAATGAAGACACGGACCTTAGAAGACCAATTATATACTTATTCAAAGAAATAAAAAATATATAACAATAAATCAGAGAATTAAAAAGAGAGAAAGAAAAACTCAGGAAGTAACTAGAAGGAGAGAATGATAAATTCTAGAAAGAATTAAAGGGAAAGAATGACAAACTCCTGAATGGAATGAAAACACTGAAAAGATCTCAACCTGAAATTAAAAAAAGAAACTGACCAGTGAAGCAAGGAGCTATAAGAAGAGAATGACAAGCTCCAAAAGGAAATGGAAATACTAAAGAAACCACAGGAAGAAATGAAAAAGGAAATTGAACACTCATTCAGTCAACAAGAAAGAATGGGAAATAACCTTAGAAGCAGAATGGATGAAGCAGAAAAAAAGAATATCAGACCTGCAGGATAACATGAACAACTAGAATTCTCAAGTAAAGATTATGAAAAATTTAAGAAAAAACAAGAGTGGAACAACCAGGAAATGTGGAACACTATGAAAAGACCAAACTTCTGCATCATATGGTTAGATGAAGGAGAAGAATCCCAAGACAGTGGTATTGACCAGATCTTCAGCAGAATAATAGAAGAAAATTTCCCCAAACTGAAAAAAAAAAAAAATCCATACAAATACAAGAAGCACATAGAACACCAAATAGATAAGAACAGAAAAGAAATTTCCCACACAGTATTACAGTTAAAATGTGAGATGCTCAAAACAAAGACAAAATGCTAAAGGCCACAAGAGAAAAACAATGTTACATACAAGGGGAAACCCATCAGAATTACAGCTAACTTGTCAGTTCAAACTATGAAAGCCAGAACGTGGACAAAAGTATTCCCAGTGCTAAACAACTTTAAATGCCAACTCAGATTACTATACCCAGAAAAAATGTTGATTATAGTTGAAGAAAGAAAACTCTTTCATGCCACAAACCAAATGAAACAAAACATGTCAAAAAATTTCAGAAAATACTCAAAGCAATTCAAATAACAGAGGAAAGGAGCAATAACCCCCAAGCCCCTAAAGAGAGAAAGTATCAAAAGCATAAGAGTAAATATAAACCTAGACCAAGAATGAAAACAATAAAAGGTGAAAGGAAGCAACACATATCTCCAATAATAACCTTAAATATTTTCTAAACTACCCAATCAAAGACATAGACTGGGAGAATGGATTAGAAAACAAAGTCCATCTATATGCTGTCTACTAGAAACCCATCTCGTCCTCAAGGACAGACAACAATTTAAAGTGAAAGGATGGAAGAAAAATATTCCAAGCAAATGGTACTAAAATCAAGCAGGAGTGGTTATTCTAATATCAAAGGAAATAGATCTCAGAGAAAAATTAATCAGAAGAGATGAAGAGTACATCCTTATCCAAGGAAGCATTAACCAGGAATATTTCACAATCATAAATACTTATGCACCAAACTCAGGTGCACCGAACTTTATAAATACAATTCTACAGGACTTAATCCTACAGATTAACCCCAGCACACTAAGAGTGGGGAAGTTCAATACCCTACTGTGCCCCTTGGATAAATCAACTGGACAAAAAATAAACAAAGAGACATTGGAACTGAACAATACAATACACCAAATAGACCTCACAGACATCTACAGAATATTTCACCCAAACACCAGAGAATACAGTTTCTACTCAGCACCTCATGGAACATTCTCCAAAATTGGCCACATACTGGGACACAAAAGAACACTCAACAAATACAAAAGGATTGAAATTATTTCATCCATTCTGTAAGACCACAGTGCAATGAAGCTCAATATCAACACCAGAATAAGCCCTACTATCTACAAGAACACATGGAGACTAAACAACAAATCCTCAATAATGAATGGGTCAGGGAAGAAATAAACAAGGAGAGTGTATTGAGATTCAATGAAATCCCAAATAAAATCTCCAAGACTTTCTTCACAGGCTTAAAAAAAAAACCTTAAATTAATATGGAAAAACAAATGACCCTGAATAGCCAATGCAACCCTGAGTGAAAAGAGCAATACAGGCAGGATTTAAACTATACTACAGGGCTATAGTCATAAAAACAGCCTGGTAATGGCACAAAAACAGACCTGTAGACCAATGGAACAAAACTGAAGATACAAACTTGAGCACCTACAGTTTCAGCCAGTTCATCTTTGACAAGGGGGCCAAAAAGACTCAACAGAAGAAAGACAGCATCTTCAGCAAATGATATTGGCAAAACTAAATCACCACTTGTAGAAGAATAAAATTAAACCCGTACCTCTCGCCCTATACAAAAATCAACTCCACATGGATCAAAGACCTCAATGTGAAACCCAAAACTGAAGGTGACAGAAAAAAAAGTTGACAGGAATCTACAAGACATAGGCATAGGAAAAGACTTTTTAAATCAGACAGCATCTGCACAGGAAATAAGGTCAACAATTGCCAAGTGGGATCTTATTAAACTCAAAAGTTTCTTTACAGCCAAAGAAACAGTCAGGGAAGTAAAGAGAAAACCCAGAGTGGGAGGAAACCTTCACTGCTGATACATCTGACAGAGCATTAACTTCCAGAAATATAAATTACTCAAAAATCAAAGAAGTAAGAAAACAAATGACTTACTCAAAAGACAGAGTAAAGAGATGAATGGAGATTTCACAAGTGAGGAAATAGAGATAGCTGAGAAAAATCTTTAAAAGTGTTCAACATAGCTAATAATTAAGGAAATGCAAATTAAAACCACTTAAAGATCTCATCTCACTCCAATAAGGCTGGCTATGATCAAGAAAACAAACAAAACCAAATGTTGTAGAGGTTGTGGGGAAAGGGGAACACTCATCCACTGCTGGTGGGAATGTAAAACTCATAAAACCATTGTGGAAAACACTGTGGAGAACCCTTAAAAAACTTATGCTAAGTGAACTAACATAGTCCCTAAAAAACAAACAGGGAATGGTTTCCCTCATTTTTAGATGCTAGTAACAAATCCCTCAATTGAGCAATGTTGTTGTTATATTTCTTTCTATCTGAAAGCAACTGTGATATTATATAATATGAATATCACCATGAGCCTAGAATTAACTTACCACCTATTTCAGGCATGGTAATTAATGTACATGAGAGGAAGGTATATATTCATATTTTAAAGTAATATGAAATTAAAAGAAAAAATCTGAAGCCCTGAACATAATATAAAAAGAAGGGACATGTGGATTAAGCAGATCGATGAATAACAAGTTGGTTACATACAGCATGATGCTTTGGTGTACGATTTTACAGAACGGTCAATATAGATGTCATATTGCATGCATTTCAAAAGCCTCAAAGAAAGAACTGTGTAATTTTGGGGGGTTATTTTTGAGACAGGGTCTCCCTCTTAGTTTCAGCTGCCCTGGAACTTGCTCTATAGACCAGGCTAGCCTTGAACTCACAGAGATCAGCCTGCTTCTGCCTCCCAAGTGCTAGGATTCAAGGTGTGCGCCACCATGCCCATCTAGAACTGTGGAATTTTTAACCACAAAAAAAATTCATGTTTAACTATTTAGACATGTTCAACAGTTTTAAGTTTTAAACAATGTACATATACATGAAACATGTGACCCTATAATTATGTACAACTTTATATTTATATTTGTGTATGTCAGCCAAAATAAATTAAATTAAAAAAATAAAAAATAAGACTCAAAATGAGCAAATGACCTGACCCAGCCATATCACTTCTGGGTATATACCCACAAGACTCATCCTACCACAGAGATACATGTACAGCCATGTTTATTGAAACCCTCTTCACAATAGCGAAGAGCTGGAACTCTAAATGCCCCTCAGCCAATGAGTGGATAGAGAAAATGTGGTACATCTACACAATGGAGTTCTATGCAGCGGTAAAGAAAGATGACACCTTGGGCTGTAGAGATAGCCTAGCGGTTAAGAGCACCGACTGCTCTTGCAGAGGACCCAGGTTCGATCCCCAGCACCCACATGGTGGCTAAGAACCGTCTGTAACTCCAATTCCAGGAGAACTCCAGTTCCAGAGGAATCTGAGACCCTCTTCTGACCTCCACGACATTGCACGACATGGGTGCACAAACCTACCTGCAGACAGCACAGTCATACACATACAAAAATAAATAAAATTAAAAAAAGAAATATGACACCAAAAAGACCCCCCCAAAAAAACATGACATCATGAAATTTGCAGGTAAATGGATGGAACTAAAAGATATCATGTTAACGATGTAACACAGTTCCCAAAAAACAAAAGATGAATGGTAACCCTCATCTGTGGATGCTAGAGCCAATCACCTAATTGTAAGGCAAACTGAGCAATATTAATGTTATATTCCTCATGATCTGAAAACAAGCGTACTCTTAAATTGTGAATCCTTTAACAGGTTCTAGAACTAAGCTACCATTTACTTTCAGAGTTAGAAATTTTTGCTATATGGGTGGAGGGTATGTATGCATGTTTTAGAGTAATATAAGATCAAAAGAATGAGGAGAAAACTAGTTTGTCATGATATTGTATCTATCCACAGTGTTTATTTTATGGGAGTGCTTCTTGGTGTTTCATGACAGGACTGCTTGAGCTTTTGTCTAAGCCTTTTCTAAAATATTACACAGTGCTTGGAAGTGTCAGGCTGGTGCAACTTAGCCTTTCTGGATGCCTAATGACCATACTTAATGCCGATACCAAATTGGCTGAGGGGCTTAAGGGATAATTTTATTCCTTGTCCTCAGAGGTCAGCTACATCTCAGGGGACTATAGCTGTGAGCATCTCTTGAAATGTCCTGCAAATGTGAGTCACCAGTAATTCTGTGCAGGGAGGTCTTGGAGATCCACTAATAGGACTTCAGCCAGTGTCTAGTCTATAAAGAGGAAAGACTGCTAATGCTTGAAAAAGGGAAGCCTGGTATAGTAAGAACTGACTTTGTCCTCTAGTGGATGGAACTGGAAAATGAAAAGCCCAAAGGAGCCAGCTCCCCCTCACACACAAAACCCCTGAGCCCTGAGTGACCCTTGA